>KZ270035.1:53223-165914 GCA_002249935.1 Onchocerca flexuosa
ATTCCTCGATCGAAACAAGCGAACGAAATAAATACTTGCCTAATACTTTACATAGTAGTGACATGTAGAGACGTTAAAATTAACTATAATTATGCATGTTTAACTGCAAAACGATCGATCAGCTGGAATGTTCTCACATCATTTGTTGGAAATTGGGAACGGAAAGGTGCCGGTTGATCAACCACAGGACAAATTTCATTGCCTCATAACTTCTGCAATTTAGTAATGTCAAAAGAAGAGTTGTTGAAAAAGTATTTCCCGATATTCAAATCAATTATAAGAATCACGATTGGCTGAATGAATGAACTATTCTTGCGGCCAAGAACTAAGACGTTCGGCGAACTTCATAATATTATTCAGTCTAACATTTAAAATGAGGAATCATACGCAAGTCAGTCGACACTACTGTGGAAGTAGATGAAGCTGTTAATTATATGACAGAATTTTCTTATTCACTCAATCTGTCAAAAATGCCACCGCACGTACTGCAGTTGAAAATTTGCATGTTAATTATTATGTTACGAAATACCAATCAATTAAAAATTTACGACGGCACGCATCTTGCACTGGAAAAATTAATGAGCAATGTCGTAAAGCAACAATCTTGACAGGATCTTTTGCCATTTCAGTTTAAGAGATTGAAATTCCCAATTCGCCATCAACAAAATAAATTTTTGAGTTCAGGGTCAATCTAAGGTTTAGATCTAGAGACGGATTGATTCTCACATGGAAAATTATATGTTGCGTGTTCCAGAGTCGACAAACCAGACAATCTCTATATCTACATAGACAATGGAACAACAAAAAATATTGTACACCGGCAAGTATTATGAAATTAAACATAACAGATGTGGACGAAAACTAAAAGATGTTAAATAACAAGAAATACTAAAGGTCAACTGGCGCGATATAGTTTCAAAGGGACGACAGACATGTTTACCACCAAAATGCTCCAATTCTCAGACAAACAGCAAAGATGACGCAGCAACAGCAACAGTTTGGAGTTCCAAGTGTTCCAGTTCGGCAGTTCAAAGCGACACAAAAGTAGAAATATCGGACAATTCACTTGAACAGTATTCTTCTCTATTATTGACAAAGGAAAGAATAATCCAGTGATTAATTTGTCTGGATCTTCTCTGATAATTGTTCATTATGAAGAAACACTCTTCATCAATCAATAAAACATTTCTCAACAGCATTCATCTCTGTTAAACAAGACACAAAAAACTTTTTCACACTTATTGCTGACCTAGCCTAATCACAATAGCAAGAATCAGTCTCCAATCCAAACAAACCACAAATTAATTACATCAGTTTTTTTTTCCCAACACTAGAAACATTTGCTTTCTCTTTTTTTTTTTTTTCTACTTAACCTAACTGAGCTACAGCAACGCGTATATAAAAACATGTGCGTATTCGAATGCAAAGTTGTGTCAAAATTTCAAAGCAATAGAAAAGAACTTTTCAACATCTAAGATTTTGAATTAATAGATAAAGCACGTATTTAAGAACTTTCGGAGGTTTATGATTTTGAACAAACGAATATTCATGTTTTCTTTAAATAGATTAGCTGGAGCCAGACACACAAAGCGTGGCCGGTCCCTATTGAGTAGCAGTATGTATTCGCCACGCTCCGCGTCGCCGGGTCCAGCTAGTTTTACATATTAATATGCCAAGCAATGCATTTTTTAAATATTGCAGAGCTTCAAAACAACAAATAATACAGTTAGAGGAGGAGTTACAAGCAAGAAGTGCCTGTTCATATGCCAATCAAATCAATAATTATGAAGAGAAAGAGATCGCTGAGAACAACAATTTGATTAATTCATATTTTAACTTAAATACTAAACTAGAAATATTTGACAAATCAAAAGTTTTCGGAGTCATTTTTACTCTTGTTTTTTTCTTTTTTTGTTTGTTTTATCTCATTTTTCTGCAAAATTTATAGATCAACAAAATTTGGAATCTTATTCAATGTAAAATTTTACTAACCTTTATTGTCAAAATCCCTTCCACTCCATCACCGATTCTGTTAAAAGGCATACATCGGTAATCACCATTATCGGCCAATGTAGCATGTTCAAGAGTGTAAATAGGAGTTTTTCGTTCTTTGTACTTGCCGGAGGAGGATGGCGTTAACCAACGATATTCCGCTTCAGGACTGCCTACATCAACCGCTATACAACTTAATGTTGTTTCACCTCCAACTGCAATTACATCACTGGAAGCCCTTATTAGTGCTTCTCCTGGTCGGCGCAACACCTGTAACTTTCAAGAATTTTTCGCATATTCAGACACACAAATAAAAGATCGAAAATTAGTTTTTCTTTAAAACTTTCAAGATTATGACTTTTAAAATCAGGATGCCTGTACGTCTAGATTTTAAATTTTCCAATTCCTAAAAATTAGCCATTCAAGGAAAATAGTAGATTTGCTGAAACTCTTTAAAATTGAAAATTAAATTCGAGAAAAATTGGAAATTAAATCCATTCAATCTTATCAAATTCGTATTCTATGTCTATTCTGACCAAGTATCTTACATTGTTGATATTTTTAATAGCAAAATGAAAAAAATATACATCGATAACAGTAAATGCTTGACCCATCCGTTTTATCGATTTTGATTTCTTGCTGCGAACCGTTAACGTATTGACTGCTGTACATGTATAGTTGCCAGAATGAGTTCTAAATAAAAGATTGATATAAATTCTACTCAAAATTGAATAACTTAAAAATAATTAATCATTCAATTGAATTTTTTTATCGAATACTTTCTAAAAGGAATTGAAGACAAACTTTTGTATGGAATCAATTTTCAAGGTTGATCCTTCATAAGCAAAATCATTTGGTCCAGACCAAATAATTGAATTAGCTGATGGATTAGCATCAACTGTGCATTCTAATGTTACTGTATCGCCCTCTGCTGGATTTATCCATTCCTAAAAAAAAAAACAGCAATAAGAATTTTATTTAATTTAATAAATAAACTAGCAAACCATCGAAAGCTTACCAACCACCAATACCTCAATAAAATGATTTTATACTTTTTGTTACAGGTAGTCTTGAAGAGCTATGTGCACGGCCGTACTGGATGATTTGCTGCATTGAAGGGCCGTTCACTCTTGGTGATTTGCGTATGGAAATATTTATAATTAGCTGGACACGGCCAAGTTTCTCATGGCCGGTCCAGCTAGTTATAGGGGTCAACCACGCAAAAGCGTTGCCGGCTGTCTCCCTGTGAATGCAGAAAGTGGGCGCGGCAAAAAATTCAGTCTGCTCACTTATTCTTAAAGTAGATATATTCATAAAAAAAAACACGCCCTATTCGAACGCAACTTTGTATCAATTTTCAAAGCAATCGATGAAGGACTTTTGGACATTTAAGTCGTTAACAAGAAAGATTTACATTTTTATTTATATAGATTACCTACTTTAACTTTAACGATTGGTCCATACTGAACATTCAGAGTTAATTTGTCAGCACCACTTTCGATGGAATTTGTTGCCGTGCATCGGAAATCACCGCTATTTTTTCGTTCAGCTACGAATTGCCAATTCGTTCCGGCAAAACGTTCACCTAAAATTTAAAAGAAAGTGATAAAACTGATAACTGACGGAGAAGCGAACAAAAACAGCTAGCAATACAGCACGGATTTTTGACGGTTCAACACGCAATCCCAAAAAAAAGTCTGATCTAGTACCATTCCACGCGATTAATGGCAAAAATCAATAGTATCCACGAAATATTGCTACAATCTATAATAAACATGAAGTAAACGATCAATAAAAAAAGGCAAATTCAATTTACCACTTGTAACATGGTACCATTCGAAGTGTGACGGAGCAGGATTACTATTTGCAGAACATGTCAACTCTACACGTTCTCCTTCTTCCACATTGTAATCGTACACTGGACCGACGTGAACACGTGGTCCATATAATACCTTAAAAATAAAAGCGCCTGTATTCGTGTTATAATGGCAAACAGTAAGCATGACTATTTCCTTCAAAAAAAAAAGTCAGTGTAATTTAAAACTGCAATGAAATGCACCAAGAATTCTCTACTGATAATTATAATTACTTTTAAAATTCTATCTATAATTAAGTCTCTTTATTGATTAAGATTTCAATATGATTAACTTTAAAATTCAAACGAACATCTAAACTAAATTTCAGCGAAGTTAAGTTGGTTACTGACTCTTCACCATTAAATTAACTTAAATTTGCTGCGTAATTTTTTTCAGTCTCGTTAAATCCCCGAAAAACCTCTAGCTATTTATTAATGAAAGTGAGAGTATGAAAATTGATCCCTCGTAATTTCTTATATTTGTATTTGCTGCTTCCTATTAATCATACGCGGACACCTCATTGATTAATGGTTACTTTTGAACGATGATATCATTTCAGGGTCGTTTGATCGTACAAACGAAAGAAAAGTAAATGAGAGCAGTGTGTTACATAATATATGTTATTGACCCTAAGAATATGTCAACATTACAATTACTGATATTTCAAAAGATTATTACAATCGAATGCGTCATTTGTACAAAGGTTTCACCTCCACCAAATGTTTTAAAACTGAGATTTCCGAGGGATTACGATTGCAGGGGTTAATGAGATATTATCACTGATTATTTTTGCTCTCACTAACGACCTTTTCTTAATAAGCGAAATAAAGAATAGCATGGAATATTGCAACATCAGTACTACTAAAATTATTTGCAAACATTTAATCAATATATTCAGCTGGCTTGCAAAAAGCTGGGTAAGTCTGTGCGATAGGATGAAGCCGGAAGCAAACAGCTTAAAACGGATATTATTTTTCAGTACAGGTATGATCATACCATATAACGTTGAATGTTGAATGCATTAAATTAAAAATTGAACCAATCGTGAGATACTGTATATCGCTAATGATGTACACTATATTATCACTTCTGAAGAAGTATTGCTTAAATTGGTGAAGTGAATTTGCTGTTTTTTAGTGATATTCATAATTTCTCAAACTAGAAAAAAAAAGTAACTTGCATTTAAACGAGTTGTGCTGGCGTCCTTATGCTCATCCTTCGGCATTGCTTCATTCCAAATTTGACAATTTAAATAAGCTTCATTGTCTTCTGCATTTATTCGCCATCTACAATCAAATTTTTTCCATCAAATCTGAGTATGAGGATTGAAGATCGTCAATAATATAGAAATAATCAATAAAAACTCCACTATAAAATTCTTGAAAAATTGTAAGAAGTGAACTTACTGAAGAATAGATACGGACGGTCGATCGGGTGAGATAGATGATCTCACGTGATACCAATCTTCGGGTACTACAGATCGATTATTGAAAACCCACAGAAATGAAGGTGGTGGATTACCACCCTTTGTTTGGCATTCAATCGTTACCAGTTCACCTTCTTGGACTGCTCCAGATGGCTGCCGAGTGATTATTGGTTTTTCCGGCTCCACTAAAACAATTTCAAGATAAAACTGCTTAAGTGAAATAGCATCTTTTAGGTACCACTTGTGTTGTCTATGAGTTAACTAATTAGTGTATAAATTCACAGTTAATAAATTAAGAGTTCTTAATATTTGTCCATTTACTGAATCAGCAAACAAAACTTTAATTACAACTTAAATGATGGTTCATAAGGAATTTATTTCTGTTTGAAAAGCAATATAATTGATGCTATTATCATTGCCACACTTCATATAAATAGTGTTATTACTATTATCATGTTTAAAAGGTCATTCGGCATCCTTATGGGAAAAGGGAAGGCTTGATCTAAAAAAAATCTTAAAGAGATTCGATCTTAAAGCTTGATTTTATAAAAAAGCATCAATTTGGGCTAGTTCTCCGAATGTTCTTTTCAGACAATCCATAACGATTTTCTGCTACTTATGCGCCGGCAAGAGTTCAACAGACACTTGTTTTACCTCATCACAATATATGCTTTTTCTTGTTTCCTAAGGCTAACCTTAAAAGATTTAACTATTTCTGCTTAAAAACTTTTAACTATTTTTGCGTTTGTCCCTTGAAATAAAAAGCAATTGTGGGAGAAAGTTGAAAAGACGTGCCCGGAAATGCAAATGTTCGACGTCATGTATAACTAACTTTCAAATAAATAAGACTTGTTGAGATGCAGAAATTGATAGTTAACTCCAAAAAATCCAAGTAAATAGTTTTTTTTTTTTGCGGAAAATATATTTAGCAATCCTTGTTTTTTTCTTGAACTAATAAAATGTTTACAGTTTGTTTTTCATCGCAAAACTATCGACGAACATGTAAAATTAATCCTTAATCCAAGCCTTTTAAACTCTTCTTAAAATCGAACAAATTAAAGAAACCAGTCCTTCAACTTTCTCTTTTTCAAAATTCATCTTTTAATAAATACTAAGTCAATGATTGGCATAAGATGCATTTTTAGTGTAATATATAATTTTCTTACTACATTTCATTCTAGGGCAATCCATAAAAGAGTCCTTTTATCCTCTTCTTCCAAACAACTGAAGGCAATTATTCACGGAAAATGAACCTCTTACCAGCATCCTTCTTTGCTTGTTTCCGTGTATATAATTACGGCATTATGAGCACACCTGTTTTTGAATAAAATGGAACGTGCTCAGATGACCATATTCGAAAAGATACATGACAGAGACATAGAAAGGTGACAATCTTTAAGAACTCCTTTATCTTCTTCAAAAAGAAACGAGGACAAGAATAATAAGTGTCTGTAGTTAATAATTCTAATCCTTCTAGTTTTATTAATTTATTATTTCACTATTCAAATTATGCGTATGTTAATAAATTTTTAATTATCCATGCAACATGTCTCATCCGGATGTTTTTATTTTGTTTAAGCAAAGGAGCTGTAAAGGTTGTGGTAATACTCAATAATGATCTCTACCCTTTCTCAACGATAATTATCTTCCTTACCTAGCATAAAACATCTCTGTCTCCATCGATATCACAATAAAAGCTTACAGAAAACTATCAATCTTACACTTACACTTGAATTTTCGCAAATTTGCTGAATTTCACCAAATTTAGAAAATACGAACACATTTAACGAATATCGTTTTTCCATTATTTCTAACAAATTAATATAAACTGTTGGATTTTTCATATTATTGGTGTAAAAAATATGCAGAATCTTACGAAATATTTTCAAGCCAAAACAACAATAAAATGATCGAATTTGATGGTCCCGTTCAAATCAATAAACAAAATATAAAGGCAACTTTTCGTCTATGAGAGTTAACTTCGTGTTGACAAAATGGATATAAGTGGGTAATTCGGTTGACCGAAATGCTGCGAGCCACTATTAGCAAACAAATGTTGCGACTCCATACATCATCTTTGAGATGTTGTAAACACAATGACCTCTACTAACTGCATGCTTAAAGACTGGCTGCAGAAGTTTTGTTACTACTAAAATATCAACTTTTAATTTTAATTCTCCACAAAAGTGTACATTTTCAGAATCATCTCAGAAAGTATTTTAATTAAAAATTTCATTTGACATTGCCAGATATTAAATAAAAATGAGAAATAATCAGCATCTTACTATTCAAAGGTACTTTTTTCCCGAAGTTGTTTTCATCAAAAGGAATATTATGCGTATAATTAAACAAGCAATGTTGAACATCGCAAAATTGTTAATTTCACAGCTAAAAGGCTCACTTTCATGTCATTCCTATTCGGAAGTATTCTTTCTTTTCTTTTCACTTCATGCATCTCCTAAATTCAAATATTTGGAAAGAATGCGCGTTTTCTAAAAAAAAATTTCACAAAAATTTCATGGCAAATGTGTCTACAGAAAGCTAAAATTTTATCAGTTATGATTCTTTTTCTCAGCAGCACTGAATTTTTCATTTTTATTGCGTAAGAAAGTGCTCGTCGGAAAGATTCTTTCATTCGTTTTCAAAAGCCCTTCGAAATTTATGAAGCACCCCTTCAAAAGTAGATGTTGGTTCATCTCCAAAAGTACTACAGTTTCTCGAGATATCTTATCCTAAGTACTGGAATCAATAGTGATCTACGTAGAAGGCAAATAATGAGAATCTAGCTAATACAATACTAAACATTCCGACTTAAAATTTCGTTAAATCTATACATTTGAGTTCCTATTTATCAATAAATTCCACCTTATTATTATGCTATTGTATTAACAAATTTATTGGCTCACTTCGGAATATTTCGTTATCTAATCTTTGACAAAAAAGAACACTAAACAAAAAAGTGAATGATGATAATCAAGATCATTATCTGATGCAAAAAAAAAAAAAAGATTTTTCTTTTGCAAACGAGATTTCTATCATTTTGGTGCTGCAAGAAAATAGCACAAAAAAGCCGAACCATTTTTACTAAATGATTTGAGACTTGGATTTGTTTTAGAATTAAGATTTCTTCATTTCACTGTTCAGTATCATTTTTTTTCCGGAAAAATCGATAAACAAAAGAAATCTTCGTGTTTAGAAAAATTTATCAGGAAATTTGAAACTTTTGAAAATTTTAGAAATAAATTTCGAAAAATACATTCCGTACTGTACATTTATTTGTGCACGATGATTTTGCATGTAGTATCAGTTATAATATATGAACTTAATTTTCATGCAACTTGTTCAATCATAAAATTGATATAAAGTATTTTCCTGCCAGTTGAAGCCCTTCGATGGTTAAAATTCATTTTAGCATGCTTGTTATGATGAATTCTAAGAATTGGTACAATGGATGAATGGTCGTCAACTAATTTTCCCCAAAATATGGCAATTGACGACAGGAAGAGAAGAGCTGCAAGAATGGACGATTGGACGAGAGAGATGGAGCAATTCATACTTCAAAATTCAATTCAATTCAATTCACAGTCAATTTATTTCGCTTCGCTGAATGCATCCAACTTATTCATAATACACAAAAAGTATTATATTGTTCACCGATAAGTGAAGTATGAATGCATGTAACACGCACGAATGCATTTGCTTGCTTCTGCGCATATACACCCGTGTTATGTATAGCATGCTAATAGGTCTTAGCTCTAAATATCATTCCAGCCTTGTAACTCAACCACTTAAAAATTTTAAATTCTTATCAACACCACCATACCTTCACATCTCACTGATACTCTCTTGTAATTCACTCCATCTCCACAAATCATTAAATTTTAGTACTAAATTTAGTTATGAAATATAATCTAAAATCAACCATTGAAAAATGCTGTCCGACTGTGTCATAATTAATCGCCCAGTAATTCCTTCTGCAAAAATTGAAGGAAATTCCTGAAGAATGATAAAAATCTTGATTGTTGTATTACTATCAGGCTTCAGTATAGATTATTAATAATTGCAAGGATTGGAAAAAAAAATTCGAATTATCATGCATGAAAACAAACCAACGACAATAATATTTGCTTGTACAGTATATTGTGCTCCAGATTCCTTGTCTAGAACAGTGCAGAAGAATTTCCCATTATCACGACGAAAAACAACATGCCGAATTTGCAAATTATATGCGCCACTTGTTTGCAACAATTCGTAGTGTTGTTTCGAAAATGACACTCCATTACGTGTAAGATGCCTAAATTATCCAAAACCTCTCCATTTTTTTTTTTTTTTTTTGTTTCTAAATTTGCAATCTCTATCTTTAGTGTATTCTCATTTTCAAGCAATGTAGGAAAAGCCAGTAACAATTTGAATTATATAATTTTATAAGATGTTACGAGTATGAATTAAGACGTTTAACGATGAAATTCAATCCTTTTTTTGGTTTCCCATTAAAATATGATTTCTCGGATTTCTATTTATTATTCCATTTTGAAGTTTTTTTAAAGGAAACTGTAGAAGAAATAAATATATTCCATCCGTAAATTAATATTATATCCTGATAAATTCCGAAGTCCGAATACTTTTGGAATTCACAAACTCTTGCATAATTTCTTAAAGTAATTTCAAAATTGATTCCTCAATCACACCAAAAATCAGAAATTTACATGCAAATTATGAATGCAAATAAGGAATTTTTCGTTGGAAAAAAATTATTACTAGAAAAAAGGCTTATTTACATCGGAAAAAATTTTATTCAAACAAAAAACCATTTTCCCACTGATTCATTTGATGCAATAGACTAAATAGCAACGCCTTTACGAAAAAATTGGACAGTTTTTCTTCTTCTTATGACTTTTTTTATTTTTACCACCACCTGCCAATCTTTTTTAAATTTCAAAACTTCGCTTCATTTAATAAATTTCTATATATTGAATCTCACTTTCTATGCTTTCCCCGATGCCTCCTCTTCTGAAACATCCTTCCGCTGTCCTGGAGCGTTTGGTTAAATTTAGAATGAGATTGTTATAGCGCTGGCAGATTATCTAAGTTTTAATCACTAACAAGTTTATCTGCTTTAATGGTCAGTCAAATCTATCCAGAAACTTAGTTTGAAGAACAAAAAAACTTTTGTCAAAATTTGAAAGGAAACGAAAAATTTTAAAGTGTTCCATTTACATAAATTTACAAACAAACCTGGGTAAATCACCAGCTACAACTGTCCAACTTGGCTCATATCGTGTACGATTACGAAATTCCGGAGCAAAGCTGCACTCCATTATTGGGCCTTCTTGTCCTTCCGTAACATAGTAGGGTTCTATTTTCGGCCTTGTCAAGAATACAGCGTCTTCTGAAAAAAAATCGCAAAATTTACAGATAATAAATAATTGACTAAAATATATGGTAGGTTTATCTTTTTTTACAAGTTTTTCATATTTAATTTTTTTTTTTTTTTGAAATAATGAAATAACATAAATACATTCAGCGGTTAATACTGTCTTATTCAAATAATCTCTTCTCTTCTTTCATCTTGCATGTTTCTATTAATTTAATGCAAATAATTCGAAACATAAAGGAAGAAAAATAATCAATCAATGATGCTATTCTTGTCATATCTTTGACGATGCAATAACGAAGAAGACATTTCGATGTGGATGCAATAAAGTTTATTGGTGATTAGCGATCTTACGGGAATTATAATTTCGACAATTAATGGGAGAAACAGTTGGAGGTCATTTATTGGACAAAGTAACAATGCTGTGATAATAATGTGTTATAAATTTGTCACTGAATATAATAACCTTCTATGACAATGTTTGCATATTGTCAGGAATCGTCAACAATCTGCGCACTACAAGCAAAATTTCATAATTTAAAAAGAAGACATCTATTTCAAGAATTGAAATTTCTTAGCAAATAATGCCATTTTATTGAAAACAATGAACTATGTTTTTTGAAACAGTATTTGAAATTCTGATTGGAGAATTCCAATTCAGATTTATAATCGTTCTCATGAGACAAATTACGGAAGTACACCAACTTATTCCTTACTATCTCAATATATTAGATGTTAGGGAAATGAATGATTGGCTGAAATAGATGCATATGAATAATGGCATAATTGTTATAAAAAATAAAAGATCGAAAATCGAATGCAAAAAAGCATGGAAAGCGAGACTAGCTACCCGATATAAATCATATATGCTTGAATCGTGAGGTTTTAGATTAGTTTCTTTTTTTTCTCGAATTGGTCCCACTGGTTTTCTCCATATTTCTTACGAAGAGAAAGCTATCTAATCATGATCATGATCTCTATCCGTATATAGCAAGAGGATTTTTTGACAAAAAAAAAAAAAAAAAAATTGAAAATATAATATTTTTATGACGTCGAAAAGCTTGCAGCTTTATTTTGTAAATTTTACAGCGAATTTCTCATATTTAATCTTATGCAACCTAATCTGCATTTCATTAGAATTTCACCTGGGATACTAAACTGCCCATATCAATCGGTTTTGTGACAGGTGTACAGCAAATATAATATTAGAAGCTTATAATAACTTTAATAAACATCCATTCAATTCACTGAGGTTATATTATAGGTAGCAATTAAAGAAAGGTATATTTGAATACCTAAATCTTCTCTCACTAAAATGCTTTCCACGTTGCTAATTTATATTAATACAGGTTACTAGTGAATTGGAAAGAATACTTAATATTTGATTAAGTTGGAAAAATTATAATCATTTCAACTATGTGATGCAGGATGCATTAAAACCATTCTGGCATATGTTATATTCATATCAATCAAGTCTCATTCGAAATTTTAAAATTCACAAATTTGAAAGTTCCATAATTTCTAATGATCGCTCTTATGCTGAATGCTTTCTTTATACGGATGCAAAAAAAAAAAAAAAAAAAAAAGAAAAAAATGCAGCATTGACATTTAACATAATTCCACTAATTTTCATTATAATCAAAAAAAATGAATCAATTCTGAAAAATTTTTGTTATCCATCACTTTTTGAATATAGAAAAAACAGATTTTGGCGCAGAAAAAAGACAAAATTGAGCGAAATAGCAATAATATATTCAAACATAATTATTACTGTGTGAAACAGCGAGAATTATTTGGGTCAATAATATAATGGACATGTGGATTTATAATTTCTGATTTCGATCTGCTTTTTTTTTCTAGATTGGATTCTATACTATCATATAAGCAGGAGAAAAAATGTAACTCCGGATTAGAAATTTTAAAAAAATAAATTTACTAAAAAATGAGGTTCAGTTTTGTTACATTACTTGCTTCCTTTGAAACTAAGTCAAAGATAGAAGACAGGGGATTCATTGAGTCAGAATAGAGTCAAAATTTATGACATAAACACAAGTATATTTATATAAAAGCAAAATTATTGCGTGATGGAAGAAGATTTGTTAACTTAGAAATCTCTTTAAGGAAAATGCAAAGCTATGGAACACAGTAATTAGCAATAGCTTTTGATATTAAATTCAATAAATGCTAATTAAATTGTCTCGAAAATCACTTCAAAATAAAATTTTGAAATTTTCAAACAGATAGAATGACACTAGACTAAAAGTGCTGGCCAAAAACTAGAATTTTCGAAAAAGGAAGTTTAACAATAACTTCAAGAAAGCAAATTTAGACAAATATTCAAAAAACAAAACTAAGCAGAATTTTTACCTAAAAATAATCTTCATGTAAATACATGTAGTTTTTAATGCATATTAGAAACTAATGTAGGATGAATGATATAGCTAGATTGATTCATATGATAAACAAATTTGCGGAAAAACTTTTTTTCACTGATTACTGCTTATATTTATATTTAATCTTAAAATGCCTTTTATTTATTTAAATAATAACAAACGCAACGAGAATAAGAATTGAGGAAGTTTTTTTGAAATATCAATCATCGAATTGAAGAAAAGATTCAAAATATCATATAGACAAAGCAGTTTTATGATACTAAGATGGACTGACAGAAGCTTTTTATTATATGATTGAATTGCTGATTGAGTTCGAATATTGCAAAAATCCAGAACAAAAAAAAAGAACCTCTCGTGCAGTTGACAATGTGTATCCAGAATAAAAGGAAGGCCAAATAAGGTCTTTCCCGTGGTATCATTATGCGATTGAATAAATTTCGAAAATAGTATAGAATAAATAGATCTTTGTAAAAATTGCGTTTTCTGGGAAAAGTTTCCTGAAAATAAACCAATTGAAAGAATATGAAAATTCTGTTCAAGAAATGCTCTCAGCGCATATTTACTTTAATCTAGCAATGATTTATATATTTTTACAGGTTTTTCCATTGCAATAAATGTTGTTTGAACTAATAATATCATTCTACAAATTAAGTATTCCAAGTTTAAAACATGTTTTTTAAAAGTTTAAGTATATATTAAATGAATATTTTCAATATTTGTAGTACATAATCATCCAATCATCTATCTTGTAAGATTATGTACTGGATCATTTAGATAAGTTCATTAAATATGTACTTGAAAATACTTAAAATTGTGGAGAAATTTTTTATATTAGTTTGATTTCTGAAAATTATGGTAAGCAATGAAATTGAAGTTGTTATCCAAACTTGTCAGCTTTTAAAATTTGCAAGATATGAATTGAAGCAACAATGCTCTTAATTTGATATGTTATACTTTGAAGAAATTTCAATTTGTCATAAATTTGATGCTTTTAAATTTATGCCACATAACGTTTGAAATATATACTGACATGTGCATAAGATATATAACATTTCACTTTTATGCAATTACATTTTTATTTATATAGATTTATGTATAATGTTATATAAAAGCTTTTTTTTGGAAAAAACATAAAAATGAAGGCAAAAATTCGGAAAAGTGGGGATTTTTTCTTCTATCAATAGAGAGCTGAGGTACGTCAATTAAAATATATGATCAACAAAATTGGATTTTTGCCGAACTATGTATTTCCTGCACTCGATTTTTCATTTGGCTAAAGAAGTATCCAAATTTGATGTGGGTGAAAATTTATTTGATGATGCGTAAATAAATGGACAATGATGATGCTTGGGATGTTTAGATTCCTTTCAATTTTTTAGTATCACGAAGGCAAGCATTTCAAGATTTAAACTTAGCGTTTTTCCAAGTTTGAATTCATCAATTTTCAGTTATTCCACAGTCTATTTAAAGTTTCTTTAAATTTCTAGATATCAGATATGCAAAAATTTTTCGAAATATTTAGTAAATGAAATTAGTCTTGTTAAGCTAGAATTCAATTTAAAGTTCAAACAAATCTCATCCTATACAGTTTTCTTTGAAGCGAATTGTAGAAAGCATTCTTTTTCAAAGTCATTCTGTATTGTCAGTATCAGGAAGAATCCAGCTACGGTAGCTTTGAAAAAGAACTTCCATCCAGAAGATGAAATATTTAATTTTGGAGCTCAAATGAGGACAGGATTTCGAAATGGAGCTAATAAATTGCTAATCAAAGAGCTAATAGAAAAGAGAGAGAGAGAAAGAGAAAGAGAGAGAGAGAGAGTTGGTGATGATCTATCACAATGTACAACTGTTACAAATTGATATATATGCGTAACCGATTTACGGCCTCTTTTAAAATAATTAAAATGAGTTACAATGTAGTAGTAGTGGTAGCCGTAGTATCAGTTAGCGATGATCCGAGTAGTTGTAGTAGTATCCATCCGCTGGTAACAGTTGTTGGTACAACTTTGATACCAATCATGCTACATGTATATATCCTCTCCTTTTCAACTACTTGTAAAATACACACATCCTTGTATTAATTTTTCATCTTTAATGAGTGCACACACACACACAGATTGATTCTATGGAACCATCATTATCGTAATTCCTAATGTCATCCCAGCAACAGCTGTCCGTCCTAAAAATCTCTCCCATTATTTAACATCGAATTTCAAAATAGGCAGCAATTTTTGTCTACAATTAAAGGATGAATTTTTCATCTTTGCTGCTTCTATACTCTCTGCACAGCAAAAAAAGGTTAATTGTTTCGATACTATATAAAAAAGAAAGCAAAATTTTGGAAAAAAAAGTCTTTTTCTGAACATCTTTATCTGCAAAATATTTTTTTTCTCTGGAAAATTCAATCCTAAAAACTATTAGACTATCACAAAAAAATGATTTCGACATCGTGAAGAGTTGGTAAAAAACTGATAAGGCAATCAAGCAGTATTTCAAAAAAAGAAAAAAAAATGACCTAAAACTTTATTCGATGAAAAAAAGTTCTTCCATCTCGATAATAATACTTGAATAATTACTGAGCTATTTGATTAAGTTATTTTTACCGAACTTCCAGGAATTTGAAAATACAAAGAAAACACAGCGAATACATATAATTATATACAATTGTGGAACAATGTAGTGCTTAATAAATTAATGTGAAATTTAAAAATGCAAAATTTGGAGAAATTTGAAATTTTAGTGAAAGTAACAGATGTTACTATTAATTAACCACGAAGATGTACAACGATTCCCATACCATGTATTTCATATATCATTCGATGGCAGCTGACACAGTCATCTTACATTGTGGATAACTACCACATTACAAACAGACAAATACTTCATCAGCTTTGATTGTCAATTATTATCATTTGCTGCTTCATTTCAAACAGCTTAAATTAAATTTCCATATATTTCAAATAACTTCAATATGTTCAAACAAATCAAATCAAATTTTAGTTTAATGATTGTAGATACTAAGGGTAAGTTTAGACTTTTTGGAATGAGAATAATTGGGTTATTCCGCGCGAAAATGAAAAAATGCTTCATTTTAACGAAAATCAGATAATTACAGAAAAAGATGAATAAGAACAGTGAGACATACTTCTTTCGCTAATTTTTTTCGACAATTTTTACTACGACGTTGATTGATGCATAATTATGCATATTTCACGCAATCAAGTATCCTCTTTCAACCCAATTAACATAATAACAATATCACAATAAAGCTTATCATTAGTAGCAATCTTTCATATCATTTGTAAAGAGCACAGGTGCAAAGAAGCAGAAAAAAGGAAAAGAATTACGCCAACTGCCTAGATAAATGAAAAAACTTTCGACAAAAAATTCTGTCGACTCCATTTAATTTCCGGAAATTACTTCAGTTAGAATGATATGACTTCTTGGCTCGGATATTCTGTAGAAAAGTTATATTTCAAAATTACTCGATAATTGAGACAAAAAAAAAAAAAAAAGAAGATAGGATGTTGTCAAGCAAAAAGATGAATGGCCAGTCATTATCAGTAGTTGCTGGAGTGAGCAGTAATATTGAACGCTGTCGGAGGGAGGGATTACAGGTGTAGAGTTGGGGGAAAGATGATGCGCGAGGCCTCACCGGGGAGTACAATAATAACCTGTTCCCTACCTTGCCTATCCTGATACTTACCTCCTATGGTGATCTCACAAAAGCTTAATTTAAGAATTATGAAGTACAGGCAAAAAAAAAAAAAAAAAAAAAAAAACATAATTTAGGCGATTTATGCGATGTGAACATGTCATTGGAAAAATATCTGGCTTCAAAAGATCAAGGATTAGAAGAGAACAAAGAATAATAATACCACTTTGACATGTGAAACATTTTGAAATCATCAAATTTCCCTTGAAATATTTCACTGCGGAGAAAGTTGTGCCAGTGAGTTGGTCAAAGTATATCGCTAAGCAAACTAATGCGTAATCTCTTAAACTTTTCGTGAAAAAAATAAACCCATTGCTAGCTTTATTGGAATAGTACTTCAGGCAGAAGCATTATTCTAAGTATTATTACCTAATTATAGCAAAAATCATCTTATCGACATCATACAATTTGATTGTTCAATAGATTCATTCTCCCATTCTACATTTGGTTAATTGGTTTAAATGCGTTCTTATGATCTGTGATTTGTTGAATTTGTAAATATTGCCAATAATGTCAACAATGATTTGATTGTATCCTCCTATCTATCCATCAGATATACAGCAAACACTCAAAGAGTATCAAATATCAGTGGAAACAAGCGAACACAAATCAATAAATAATTCTGTCTATCATTCAATAGACTTAAAGCTATGTTACAATGATGATAGTGACCATGCAGAAAATTTGTCGCAAATAGCAATTAACTTCAAATTTTCGCAAAGATTTTGGAAAGATAGAATCTATCAAATTTATCTAAAATGCCAATGACGTAACTTAAGTGTAATAAAATACGCTGAGAAGATATCCTTTTTTTTTTTTTCGAATTAATTTTAAAAATTTCAATTTGATCTTATAACAACAAATCTAACTTCAAGCATCTTAATTCAGTTGAATAATGAAGGAAAATAGAATGGAAAGATTTCCACTTACAATAGGACTTTTTGCTAAATGTTTGAGAAAAAAAAAAACAGCCTTTCGCTGTCTTCAAACATAAATTTCAACGTCAAGGAAGAAATAAGTCTTGTCATCACCTCAAACTTTCACACATATATAATGTGTTTATTCATGCAAGTAATGATTTCAATGATTGATGAAAAAGTTTTGGTGATAAAAACGTTTCTCATTAGAAATATTTGACAGCAGCCAAAGCTTCTTATATTATTTCTTTAATAATTAAAAGCAGATCTCAGTGCAGTAAGAATGAAAGTATTAATGCTGACAGTAACACTCATTAAATTGATTATTTGGTAATTATTGCTCCTATTTCATAAGTTTGTAGATTCGTAGAATAAATTCAACAATAACCGAAAATGTTTAAAGAAAAAGCAAAACTGACGACACTCTTTCGTAATTAATCATTAAAGCTTAACAAAATTATTTTCTTAATAAATTTAAAATTTACGATGAAAAATGCAAGTTCGTGCATTCAAAAAAAGTTTTATATATTGCATACAATATAAATCTTAATAAATCTTCCAAAATTATACATTTGACAAAAATTTGAGAAATCAGTGATTAAGATAACTGGAAATTAATGAAGCGGAAAAACATGAAAACGATTAACAAAAAGATTTTTAGTAACAAAGTATCAATGGAAATTAGAAACAGGTTATTAACAAAAGAATTTTAAGAACACATAAAAATCGCCTTCAGTAAGTGCCAGTTGTTTATAAAGATTATTATTGATGTAAGTAACCACTGCTGTCATTGCAATTGTATTTTATCATTTAAATTACAGTATCAAGTGGATAGCAAGATAATTATTATTACAATTCGAACGACATTTATAACAACAACTACTTACCGCATTATCTCAAAAAGTCGAAATAGTTCCTATTCCGCAAAAAAGTTGGAAATGAAATGATTTGATGGCTAGGTTTGTGGATTTGCTTCAAAAAACATGCTTTCCACCATATCCAACATGTAATCATAACCCCACTAGAGATTTTTTTACTGAATGATACTGATGATCAAACATTTATGATGATTTTCAAAAAAAGCTGTTACAAAATCAATGGAAATCATCGAATAATTCTGGCAAAATTTTCACTTGATAGAACCTTTTCAGATGGATAATTTATTACGATTTCAATAATTCCTAGCAAAAAAAAAAAAAAAAAAAAATGGCAAGGAAAAAATAAAATTTTAGAAATACTAGAATTTCTTTTTATTTAAAAATTTCTAATTTGATGGATTAAATAAATCTGAAATAGTTATTTTTCAAGATAGGAAGAATGAATAGATGATGTCAATGAAGCTATTTATTGATAAAAGATGCCGTAGATGACAATGGAAAGCTACTAATACTATTGCTGGAGCAAGAAAGGAACAGCAAGAAGGTGAAAATTCGATCGACCTTGAAATTGCTTCTACTATATTGAAAAGAGTAAGAGAGGAGGACGATAGCCTTTATGCCAGTAAAGCACTATGTCATGAATAATTTCAAATTTATGTTAAACTCTTCCCCAACAATAAGAATAAACAAAAATAATTGCAAAAACATGGAAGAATCGAAGGCAATTAAACAATTAAAGATGAAGATAATTAAATGATTAGCAGTGGAATAAAACGATGTTAATTTCTATTTGATATGCTTTTGTAACTAATGAACTGAGAGCAGTACTTAATGTGTTAATCCCTTCTAGGAGACATTGCCAAGAGGAAAATCAACTTCCAACGGTCGTTACAAGACGGAGATTACCCGAACCAAGTGGAAAACTACCTAACTAATTTAGAAATTTAACCTTCATTCAATGTCTTCTCAACAGATGGTCAGCGAACAATTCTTTTCATCAAGGTCTTAACGCTAGCATATCTACGATAGCATTTCGACAGCACAAACGTCAGTAGTAGTCAATAAAAAAAAAGTGTCATTTAAAATTTGTCATTGATCGTTTTCGTGTCATTGCTACTGCTGTTTTTTCATGGCATTGTTGAGCAAGAAGAAGAAAAAGTGTTTCAGTTGTAATTTGCATGCGATTTGTTGCAAAGGATATGATTATTAAAGGTAGCAATTATGTTTATGTCAAAATTTTTCATTCAGCAATTGTACTTTTTTTTTGACTTCTTTTTTCGACAGATTGGCTTCACTTTTTCTTCTTTCCAAAAAAAGTTCTAGACTTCAATTTTCGATCCATTTCAACTTTTTCCTTTTTTATTAGTATGCTACTGAATATCACTGCTGCAAAAAATGATTTTGTTGGAAACTTAACTAAATTTTAATATGCAATATGCCAGAAACAATACACTTGGAAAATATTATTCACTCTAAATGAACGACAAGTAGGAGTTATAATTATTGAAAAGAAAAAATTAATAAATATCAAAAACACTTTCTCAAACTTAAAAAAAAAAAAAAAAAAGAAGCAATAACAGAGAGAAAGCGATTGTTACAAATGTTAGCAAATTTCGGGAAGAAGAAATTGAAAAATAATATCAAAGAAAAGTGGCGTACAAAAATTAGAGTTAATGAGAAATAAAAAAAAAGATAACACAAAAACAATAAATAAAAAGAAAATGCCGATTTGTTTGGATTTTACCAACTAATAAACGCCATTTCGCTAATTGAGGTCATTTCAATATATTTCTTCTGATGTGACCGTTTGCACCTTTCTGAATGAAAAGATCTGATAGTGGATTCGCCTGTGCAATTAGCTTTATCCTAATTAACCTTATGAAATTATTGACCCCATTTCATTTTCTTGTCAATTGATTGATTATTCCATGAAATTTACATCGGAGCAAAGCAAATTTAAATTCGATTTAATTTGTGATTTGCCATGAAATTGCTCATGGAATATCCAAAACCGAAGAACAAATGGATTTTTCTTTAATTTCTATGCTGAAAATAAAATTTTATTTTTGAATGAAAAAATAAAATTAAAATGAAATGACGAAGAGAGCTTTTTCCGTCTTGAAAGAGAAATCATGAGCAAAAAGTAAAAATTGAGTAAATGATGTGTTTCGAACAGAACTTGCAAATCAAAAATGTATTGGTAACAACAAATTTTATTGAAAGTTAAAATAATGTTAACAACATAGAGATATGAGGATGTTTGGTTAATAACTTTACTTTGTTTGGTTAATTACTTTACTAAAAAAAACTTTTTTTTTTTTAATTTTTGTTGAGTTTGAGGTTAATATGATTGATTTGGCTTGAACAGTTAACAGCAAAATTCGATTTACCTAAAAGTCATAACAAAATACTTACTAATGTTTTCTTTTCATCTAACTTTTTCCGGTATTGACTAGGCTCAATTATATTCGTTCAGATTTTCACCTTTATGGAAACTTTTTATTTACAAATGGTCAAGAAATGTTTAAATTTGGGGATTACATTGAACAGAATTTTCATAAATTTGTTGTTGCAAGAAATTCTCTTTTAAAGCATTAAGTAATTTAAGATAGCTCCTATCAAATCTACGGCTTTTTTCAACTGAATTTATAAGACAATAAAAAAAAAAAATTGAATCTGCAATCAAAAGAACTTATATTAAATTTTGTGCCATCATTTATGATCTCAGTCATTAATTAATGATATATTCCGACTGTCTTGTCCACCAATTTCTTCAACCTATCCTATTTTACCCAAGACTAAAACAAATCGGAGTTCGATCATACGTTCTCATGCACACAACTATGATTAAATATATTTGTTATCTTTATAAAGAAGGGAATTAAGAATGAATAATGATGATATCAGGAACGCTTTCCTAATCATGATATCAGAAACGTTCTCCTAGTTACATTCAGTATAACGGTAATAATAGAAAAGTTTCTCGTTCCATATAAATGGAAAAGAGAAAATATCATTTCAGAGAAATTGTTTTGTTTTAAGATGTTAACTGAAAACTTCTGCATTGAAGGAATCTTTTAAGCTAACTAAATTATTTTTAAAATGATGGAGAACTTTTATACGCTAATACGATGTTAATGAATGCGCGAGACATTAAATCGAAGGAAAGCGAAAGATTGCCAGCTGAATCGATATGAAAGGATTAATGATACAGCAGCTAAATAGACTAATGAAGCAATAACTTTGTTTTTTTTTTTTTTCTTCTTAGAGCAAGAAAGGCAAAGATACTATGAGTAAGGCAATGATATTTAAAATTCTATAAGATTAAAGTTCGAAATAAAATTTAGTAAAATTTTAATCTTAATGAAATACGCATAATAAAGTTGTGATAAAGGAAAAAAAAAGGAAGAACATGGGAAATGAAGGCGGATTTTGACAAAGATAAAAGAATTCAGGAACAAAAAAAAGAAGAGTTGGATGATGAATGGTACAGAAGGTCATAGGGCAGGAGATAAATTGTTGGGTTTTAGTAAGAAGCAATGGGAATGACACAGGGCAGGTGGACAATAGCAGAATGGAATTGAACGGTGCAGGTAGAAAGGTTTGTCTGTTACTACAACCTCGTACAACGTAGACAGATAGATAGATAGGCATAAGGAGAAAAGGGAGAGGACAACTTGAAACCACTGACTCCTATAGGAAGTGTCAGCAATGAATTCCGAGTGTCAATACATATTGTGACCAATCGAAATGAATGGAAATGAATTGAAATGAAAAAGGCCATGGATGATGTCAAAAACGCTTAAGGATCGAGAAATAGTTGCCATCAATTGATGGGTATTAACACTTAATAACAGCAAATCTTCACCTACAATGTCAATTTTAGAATCTTAAAACACAAGATTTATTGCTCATCTAAAATGTACTTTAAAATATCATCTCAAGCATTAAATAAATCAATCTAAATTTGCTTGATCAGCAATCATAAGGTTTCCAAGATAGTATCATTCTTCATATCAAGTAATGCATCAAATAATTCCGAGAAATTCGTTCAAATGATTAAAACCTCTCCATTATTTACTTTTTTTTTCAAAAAAAATATTTTTTTCCCTTCTCATTCAATCTGTTGCATTAACAATTATTTGAAATAAGTTCAATTCTCCAGAGTCACGATGCATTTGGCAGTGAAGTCCTCGGAACGATTTACAATTATAATATTTCAAGAGTTTAGAAAATGCAGATAATTCCATTCTTCTCAGCAGTCTCCCAATTGCAAATATTTTAAATTTTTTTAATGTCTAGAAGAATAGCTTACAAGTTAGGACAAATTCAAATCTATTTGTACAATAAACTATTTAGTCAGCAATGCGGAATTTATGATTGACAAATTTTGCAACAATGTTCCTCTCACTAAATTATTAATTAGACTGGAAATTTAACTGCTTTGATAATATTTTTTAATTCTTAGTTCAAAAATTATTTATCAGAGAAATAGTTTATTCCTTCTACAAAATAGTGCTTGAAAGCAAGAATCATCAGAATTTTCGCCTTCATTTCATAATCCTATTCATTTTTGAATTTCACTAATTAGCTAGATTAAACATAGTATAGCAACTTCATGGCTTCCTTGAAATCTTGTTGAATAAGTATGACTTATGTTTAAATTTTCTGCCAATTAGCATTTTCAGAAAACGACGTTTAAATCAAATTTCACTAGCAAGCAATATTGTTTTAGACATAGTGAAACATTTTATAATAATACATTAATTAAAAAGCTGCAAAGATTGGGTGTTCAGAAAATCAAAAAACTGACACGAAGAAAATCAAAAAAAATTTTTTTTAAAATGAATCCTTTTGAAATTTCAAACCCAGTTACCTGTTCTAGCAACTTGTTTATGATGATAGCGTCCCATTTGTTTGTTTCGCGATGCTTTATCAAAAATACTTATTGTTAGCAACGCTCATTTTGATACAAATTCCGACTACAGCAATCAATTTTTCATCTCTCACAGTCCTGTTTCCTAAAGTTGCTTAGATGTTTATAAGTACAGCTTCTGTTCTGTGTCATGATGTCATACTGTCAACGATTTGCTATGTCAGAACACTGATATCCTCCTATAAAATCACTTGTAATTTATCAACTGTTTAATATCAATGGTTTTGCATATAAAAATGAGAAAATGAGTTGAACGAATTCTTTCTGATTTTCGTTTCTGATTTTTTCAACATTATGAACTTCAATAAGCTCATTCATTGTTTGGAGCTTTCACTCATCCCTATAATTTATCCTAAGCATCATTTTTACGATTACCTAAAAGAATTATTCCGATAAGATAATTCGAATTCCATCCCTTTCTAAAAGTTTTATTTTCAGTCATTAATACCTTATTGTTTTCTGCAATCAAAGCTATCACCATCAACATAGTCTCTACGACTGTCGTCATATTGATTATTGTAACTGATAGTAGATCAATCATTTACTTACTTTAAATCAAAAATAATATAATTGATAAAAACCTTAAAAGAATTGAGATTAAAAAAAGAATGAAATTAGTGAGATGACGTTTTGAGATAATGAAGAGCAAAACTGTTATTTCTAACTTTTTTTTCGTTTCCAAATTGTGTGTTTTTTTTCTTTTTTTTTTTTTCTTTTTTTTTTTTAACGAAAATATTTGGGATAAACGCCTTATTCCAAAGACATAAATGTTATCACAATTGTAAGAGTGCAATTAAACAGCGTACGGAAGCAAGAGATGAGAAAAGATGAAAAACGAAGGGAATTGAGAAAAAACTATGAAGTTTTTCTTTTGTTTCACAAAATACCAACAGGGTTATGTATCTGAAACGTTTCACAACACTGTTTTAAGGTCCTATTTGAAATGCCTTTTTTTTTTATCCTTACTTCCGTTTTTTTGACATCATCTCCTCAGTCAGCAATAAATAACTTTTTCATACCTTTTTTGCCCTAACACTTCGCGTTTGTGATTGATTTCATGCCTTCATCGAAATGACGACTTTGAGCTATCAACTTTTTTTAATAAATAATTTTACACCAATCTTTCTTCTCTTCTGATTCACACTTGCACAGTGTGCTATTATACGTTCAAAATGCACAGAAATTTAAAATTTTTTTTTTTTGAATCGAACTATTGCTTCACTACGGAAATTCCGATTGGAA
Source organism: Onchocerca flexuosa (assembly GCA_002249935.1). NCBI lineage: Eukaryota > Metazoa > Nematoda > Chromadorea > Rhabditida > Onchocercidae > Onchocerca > Onchocerca flexuosa. The sequence goes on from KZ270035.1 coordinate 77,953, forward strand.
ATTCTGCACTATTGAAATTGAACTGAAAAGTACTAGAAAAATTCTTTTACAGTTTTCAAGTAATATTTGAAATTCCCTCATCTCTATCTTTTATTTGATATAGCATGGACCTCATTTGAGTAGAAAGTATGTATTTTCAAATATTTTATCCATATTGGTTTCAACTTTCAAAGTACAAGATGGACTTGAGATAGAAATCGAAAATATTTATATACTTCCGAAAAGTTCTCATTGAAGTTAAAGCTGTTCAGGAATTCATCCACCATCACCATAAGTTAACCTCAAAAAGCTCCAGTTTTTCCTTTTTATTCTTAGAAGCCAACCACCATGATTGTTAAAACAATTTGGCATCACCTATATACTGTGAAACTTCGACAATCAGCTCTTTGCCCTAATAATTTTGTTTGCTTTTTAAAGCAACAAATATTTTAGGTGATTTGCCTTCAAATTTTAAATCAACAATCATTTGACATTAGAATGGCAGAATAGTAATACAGTCAGTTCTAGTTGTATTATACGACACTATCCGCAAGCAGGCGCATATTTTGAAAAAAATTCAGCAGAAGAAGATTGTTTGTTAAATTTACAAGTAATAATCTCAAAAAAAAAAAAAAAAACTGTTTTTTTTTTTAATACAAGATGGGTTAATGCGAATCATAATCTCAAATGTTAAATTTTTAACGATATAGGTAGCAACCAAACATAAGGAGTTGCTGTACATAGAGATCAGATCAATGAAAGACGAGAAAGAACAGGCCCTATAGTAATGAGGCCTGAGAAAGAGGCCTACAGTAATGAGGTTTGAGAAAAGAAATATGACATGGTATTGATTATTCCTGCTGCTGATTTAAATAATGCAATAATTAGATCGAGATGTGAAGACCATATTTTGATAATTTTGAGACAAAATTTTCTTAAGATTGAAGAAACTTACACTGTATCTCAACTCATACATGCATGAATGGAGAACGGCTGATATATTAGTTTTGAAAATCAAATTGATTTTTTTTTAAGTCAAAACATTGGAAATTTTATTCATTATTGCGAAAAAAAAAATGCACAATTTTTACAATTTTATCAAACGAGGAAATGACAAGAGTTGTTTACTAATTCATATTGATGACGCAGTTTCTAAAATGTTTTACATACAACATGAAATATTTTATTTCAAAATGAAATAAATTTTTAAAATAATTTAAAATGAACTGATATTACAATTTACCAGTCTTTTATTGCGTTTGTTTGATAATAAATGCCGCTTTTTTTTTTGATGAAGTATTTGAAAAAGCCCGATCGACCAAAGTTCACAAAATCGTTTATGCTTCTCATCCAATAAAATCTCTAAACTTAGATGTGCAGAAAACCATCTATTTTTGCAAGATGTCAGATATTAAATAAAAAAGACGTCAATGACTCTCAGCTTTTTGAAAACAGCGTTCAAAAGAGCAATTAATTCAAAAAAATTTTAAAAAGGAATATGAAAATATTTCTAAAAATTCTGTGATAAAATAACGTTGACTTTTAAGATGAAAATGAATTGAAAAAATGTGAAAATGTAAATAGATACAGATAAAGACAAGAAACCAGTTTTCTAATAAATTATATGAAACTTTTTATTACATAGTTGGTGAGTATGCGAAAAAAAAAAAGAAGTTCTGCAACATATAAAAATTCTGCATTTCTCCAAAATAATTTTATGATCAGCTATGGTTAACTGATTTATAAAAATAGAACTTTGTCGCTCAAAATAAATTAACTTCCACACTTCTATTGTGATTACTGAAATTTTGACTGACTTACTTTCAAATTCAATCAAAATGTTTCCACGGTATAGTGATACCAATGAAATTTCAGTAATATGGAAGTTTGATCTGGAAATCTTCAAATAAGGTAAGACAACACTTTTATTGGTTCAAACTATTCATGTCTTAATCAAAAATGAATTTTTAAATTAAAGATTTCAGTAGCTATATTTAATCAAATTGTGCTTGAAGTTGTAATAATTGATCGACAAAACTCCTTCAAATTTGTATTATAGAAAAAAACTGGCAAAAATATTTCAATTATGTCTTACACTGGTCTAAAAGACGTCACGGCTAATATTACTCCTTAACTGCGGAAGATTTATTAGGCAACTTTCGACAATTATATTTTTAAAATTTCCTTTACCAAGAACATTCTTGATTGTTAGCGCGCATTTGACAAATAAAGAGAAAGTTCATACACGGGCTGAGTATAACTCATGTTTTTTTTTTCTCAAATTTCAAATTATTTTAAAAAAATTAAAAGGAACTTACTGAACTAGTGAAAAATCAACCGATTAAGATGCGAAACGAGACAGTTTGTGCAGCTGTCCTGGAAATAACTTCTCCTGATAATTCTGAGCTCTGTAAAAGAATTCAGATGAAGAAGAAAAGAAGTTTGTGGTGAAATTAAGCTGATAGCGATCGACGATCTAATTATTCTTCCTATCAGCAAAAGAAAGTAAGAATAATTAGTGCGATTTCGTTTATGCTTTGCAGAGATTTGAGTTTTGATCCGACTTCAGCATTTTTAAAGAGCTGTAGTCACTAACATCACTAACGATCATTCAAATAATACTATCTTTGATTATCATTAGAGAAGAATCTGAAAAAAAAAGTACTTTAAATTATATGAGTTAAGTATATTAATTCAATTTACGCTAGAAGTTCTTTCTGATTACTTTTTATGGCTGCAGGGAAGTGCAATTATCATAGTTGAACTGAATCATTTGCATTCGAAATTAAAAACCACAATTTGGGGAGATTTCAAAAGCTCAAAGTGTTGAAAATGCATTTTTGGAATTTCAAACAGTCTATAATACGACTAAAAAATCATCTATATTCAACTTCAGAAGAAATATCGGAGACTTATCTAAGAACCGACCATTCTAAAGATAAAATGAAATTAATGGATAAAAAATGATCTGAAATGATTTTATTGGTAAGCTGGAAAGCTGTAGTTTCCTAATTATTGATTTCAGAATTGATAGGTTCCTCCGACTTGTACAATTTTATAAAAGTAGTCAAAATCTAGGCTTGTATTACCAGTTAAAATTCCTGATGAATTCTGAGATACTAAGCAAATTTCTTATATATAGGAGGGAAAATTTGCTCAAAGTTAAGTAAGCAAAATTTGTCTGGAAATGCTGTTGTTTTGGGGGAAAAGAGAGCAAAATTTCAAGCAGAAAAACAAGAAATAGTAGTGGAGATGATGCAAACAGTTGTGCATATTATATGTATGGAGCATGCAAACTATGAATTTAAACTTTTAAATCTTTCACTACACATTCGTTATCTTTTAGGAGATCTGTGTTATTTCTGTTGTGTATGCGAAACGTATGGAAGGACATTTTACTGTTTCCTTCCATCACTCCTCCTCCACCGTATCCCAAACCTTTTCTATTTATCTCCTGAAATCGACACTTCGTTTATCCGAACCAAGCAATCGTGAAGAATACTACCGATATGTCGGGATTTCTTATAATAATTCTCCCTCTAGGGATAGATCGTCTTGGGAACTCCGAAGTCTTCTTTTTTTCTTTTCAAAATGCAGCTATATGTTCGACATTTTTGACTAAAAAATATTTATTCATAGTTCAAATAAAATATTTTTCTTGACACAATCTCTCTTATTATTGTTTAAGCCAATTTTAAATTAGAAATCAAGAAAAAAAAAACTTTCGGTCAAACGAAATAGTGATTTGTCAAATTCAAAGTGATTGAAGGAAGATGATTCTTTTATTTGAAATTATTTTGGAAGTGATGAAGAAATTGTGATTGACAATTTCTTGTGTTTTAACTTTACCACCTTCTTTTTACAGAATTATATATTAGGTTATAAATGCTGCAACTTTCAATTAGAAAACAGCAGATGGATAAGAAATAATGAATTTTAGAGTGTCCTCATCATAGCATATAAATATATATGTTAGAGATGTTTCAGCAAGTGAAATGAAATTCAGTGATTATCGTGTTAATTATAAAACTACATTAAGAAAAGAACGGTAATAATTTTCACATTTTCTATTACAATTTTCATAACAAATTCGCAAAAATGTGTGTTGCTTGTTAACAAAAAGATGAGGTCATTTTTAAAAAACTCAATTTGCACACTCAAATACTTTATGTCAGTTTCGGTTGGTATTCATTTAAAATTTGATGTCATTGCATTAAAAATTGCTGAGATAATTCGATGGACAGATTGCGATTCTGCTTTAGATGATCAACATGGATAATTATAAATACGGTGCATTGCATGATCTGACGAGTTTTTCGGTTATTAAATTAAAGTGCAAAAAATTTGATTGTAGTGTAAAAACCTCTTGGAAAATATCCTCCAAAGACGATACAGCCAACAAAACGTAAATTATTCTCTTAAATCCATTTAAAAAGAAACAGGATTTCTGGAGGGATAATGAATAAAATAGGATATCTGGAGGGGTAAAATTAATATAATGACACTTTCTGATAAATGAAACAATTTTTAGAGGCATCTTATTTCAATGATTTAAGTCAAAATGTTCAAAATTATCATATTAAAATTATTCGTGAGTATAATGGCCATACTTCTTTAATTATTCGTAGTAATACTGTTAAAGATGCAGTTATCATTGCAAGAGTAATAAAATTCGTTTTTGCGATATTTTCAGGATTAGGCGACTTTTCCGAGGCATATAAACTGAAACGATGCCTGGGAAATCAATGCAAAACTTGGGTCTGTTCAGAAAAATGTTTTTGTAGTAATGAAAACATGAAACATCAAAACTTTCTAGTAAATTTATTTATAAATATGATGCCTTTACTATTTTGCAAAGCTTACACATGATTAAAACATAATAGTAGAAAGAAATTTCTAATATCGCTGTTCCGATCAATAATCAGTTATAAACTTTTAGTAAATCAAATTCAAACATAACACGAATTTTATCTCACAAAAATTCTTCATGTTCATGTATGTGAACATTATGAGAATTAACATTTGCGTCGCAAAGTGCTTTTAGTTATTTCTTTCTACCTTATCGAAATTCTCTAAATGATTAATCACATATTTCTTTAATCCAAAATTTTCAGTTTAATTAAAAAGTGCGAGTGACTTATTTACATATTATGGTAATTAAGAACAAAAGAATTCATAAAATGAAAAAGCCAAATTGAATTTCAATTCTTATGTAAATTGAATTCCAAAAAGTTATGCAAGATTAATTAGTATTTTTTCCGAATTAGCGGTAATAATTCGTCCTTCGCTTAATTTGAGTAAAAAAAATTCGGAAAACTGAAGAACATTTAACATTTCCACAAAAATGTAACATTTAAAAAAAAAAAATGGTCACTTTATAGATTGAAAAAAAAAAAAAAAAATGAAAGCAAACCAGTTAATATATAAAATAAAGTTAACGATTTGGTGATGAGAAGAAACCAATTGAATCATTTTCTGATAAAGATTTTCATTTCAACTCTTTCCACTTCAAATGTTGACAAATTGATTACTCTGCACATTTTTCCACATATTGCTTTTATTCTTTTTCACTTTTTTCAATATTTGTGTAAGCATTAAATATGAAAGACCAAAGATTTAAACACATCAACACGAACTTAATTAATCGTTCCAGATTTATTGTCTTCATAAAATTGTGCTGAAAGCGAGCCACTTGAATTCCCGAATAAATTTAAAATAATAAAATTCTGATTTTTCATAATAACCAAACTTTTGTGAAATGAACTCAATCAATAAAAGTTCAAAACAAGTAATCTATTTAAAAAATTTAAATAGCTTAAAATAAAATTTAAAAATAGCTCTGTATTACTCATTACGATAATGTACACTTACTGACATGTATTTATTCTTGTTTATTCAAAACATGATGATTCCAAAAAAGGCATTAACTTTTTGGAACGGTTGAAGAGTTGAAACTTGGTGAGAAGAACCTCTTGATAATATCAATGATTCGGAAGTAATCGCAGTGTTTCAGACAATCAATCGTACTAAGTAATTTGTCGCATCAAAGAAACAAAACATTGCTAGACAGACAAATATATAGATAGGTAGAAAAATAATTTTTGATATTCTAATTCATTTGTGAATTCATGAAAAATGTTGCAGAAAATAAGTTTCAATGATAATTTACGAACCGCTAAGAACTGAAAAGAAAAAAGATTACGATCATCTAATCGTATAATAAGATAATGAAAAAATCAGGTAAGGTTTTAAAAATTTGTGATAATAATTAAATTCCACTTTTTTATGTTGGAATATGGAATACTCCATCAAATTTTCATTCCCATTCCTTGTGTTTAATTAAGATTTCTAAACGTAGTACGCTTACTGATAGCATAATGCTTGCCAAACACTAATAATTATCGACTTCCAGAAATATAGCCTTTTCCTTAATTTACCATGAGATCATATTCTCAATAATGTAAATAAACACATTATAGAAATTAAACTAAAAGAAAAGAAAACTCAACAATATCGTAAAATTATTTACCGTATTTGACGTGATATAATAGTATTTCCTAAGGAATAATCAAACGACTACAAACAAAACAATTTTTTGTTTAAATTTAGCAAATAGCAGACGATGAATTTCAAACTAGATAACACATGTGTAATTAAAATGAGAAAATATTTCTGATTAAAAATAGTTCTGCAAATTGGTCAATGACAATACCACAACAAAAATTTCGACAACAATCATACTGTGTGCAAATAAGAGTATCATAATGATTGTAATAACTAAGTATATGCATAAATTATCACTAAAAAAAATAATTCAAACAAATCGTCATTTTACAGATAATTTAAAATGGTCGTTTTTGGAGAATTTCACTCAAGACTTTTTTTTCAAAATTTCTCTACAGGAAATTTCTTTCTCCTAAATAACAACTTTAACAATTATTTTAATTGCTAATGAGGATTCACACTTCAAAGTTGAAAATCGACTCATTTCGCAATTACAACAAGATCAAAAAAGATTTGCAATTTTCATTTTCAAAAGTACGCCAATAAGTAAACTTGCATTAGACAATGAGCATAGAAGAGAATCAAATAAATATATGCATACTAAAAGTTGTCCGACTTGAGAATAGGAATTTGCGAAGATCGCTGTCGACATGAGGGTGTCAGCGTCTGTTTGGGTGTACCGGGCTGCGATCGGCTTTCGATATTACGCGCACTAGAATAAGAATAGCATGATTCAAAACATTTGTTGCGACCGATAACAGAATGAAAATTTATGGTGTAACTTGCTTTTGGTACATTATTCGCTAATTTTAGTCAATAATTAGAGAATTTAAGAAATTAGGCAAGTTTGCAAAGATAATTTTACACTGAAAGCGATAAGTAATGCGAAAAGGGATGAATAAGCAAGGTTGCACAGATATATTATATGTATATGGATGTCGACGTCAAATGATATATATGATGTTTTTCATGAGTATTCGCTCACCTTGCAGGTGAACGCTCATCAGCAGAAGCACTGCATGCGAGCATATTTCGCGTTAATGAAGCACTATGTTTGCTTGCATCTCCTGCAGCTGCAACTCCTGCACTGGTCGTACCTTTGCATACTTTTCCACCACCAGCCGATCCAGTTATCATATGAATTCCACTTTCATTCAGTATTAACGATGGATTTCGCCTACGTGGCACTGGTGATTTCAGATAAGCTAAAATGAAATTAGGAAAAGTTTTTCGTAAACCAATCTACTTCATTATTCGAATTTAAAATATTAATGAAGTTTTAAAACTGAGGATCTACAAGAATAATAAGCATGTAATCATTAATCATTCAATTTCTCAATATTTTGAAAATTATCATCAATCTTCGAATAAGTAGATCTCTATCAGATATTTTATTCAACAGCTGCAACTACTACTCTCTGCTCATGTTCATATATATAACAAAGAAAAAGTAGGAAAAGTTTTAAGAAGCATATCGGTGTGGTCAAGCAAATATACTGTTTATAGGGTTGTTTCTGCTGTTTACATTTTAAAATAAACAATGACGACAACATTGAAAAATGCAGTGAATGAGTGATTATTTATTCGAAGAATTTAGAAGTAAAAATCATCTTGAATCGAGAATCGTCTAGAATCTAGAAGTAAAGGAAAAGTAGCAAGCATAATCGTATACGTTTCAAAACATGCTAATCAACTTGACAAGTATCATTGAATTGTAGCTTTCATGCTACTACCAATACAGAAAGTATTACGATGAAAAAGTAAAGCATCTATCAGTGTAACAAATTCTACAAAAAACTGAAAACTAAATAAGTACCTGCCAAGATGTTTCTTCGAGATCTTTGATAAGTTAAATCGTTGCTAGATGGTTGTACATGTCGTACATCACTTGCTGATCGTAAAGTATATGTATCAAGTGTAGAATTTGTCTCAACCCTTTCCTGAATTGATTAATGATCTGGGTTTCAAATAATATTGCATGTAACTTCCAAAATAATATTAAAGAGTATGATCGTACCGTGGTCTGACTTCTAACATGTGGAATAGTTGTAGCTGTATTGGATTCTGAATCAGAACAGGCGCTGCTAACACTCGAATCGGAAAGTCGTCTGGGACGCACCATCAATGCTATGCTTCTATCAGACCTGAAGTAAGCAGCAATGAAAAATTTAGTAGCCGTATTGGTATCTGATTCTGCAAAAAGAACTCTAATTAACTTCTGATTTATTGATTACTGCTCAACATATTTGTTTGTTCCCATTATTGATTGTTATTCTATTTTACTTAGTATAACTCTGAAAAGACTGGAAAAGATAAGAGTAATTAATTACCTTTGTTGGGATGCTTGTAAAATAGCTGTAAGATGGTCAACAAGTCTTCTAAATCGTCGGAGTGGACCAGCAAGAAGTGCAAACTGGACTACATACATAGGATTTTCTTCATTTGAGGCTGTTCTGTGCGCTGCTTGCACAATATCTACCTAAGAAAGAGTAATGTTTAAAAAATTAAATAGTTTTCCAAAATATCTTTTAAATCAAACCAACTCACTTGCATTTTTACACCTCTCGAAAAAACACTACCACCAACAGTTGGCCCACGTTTGTACTCAACACGAAATGAATTCTGACCAACAACCGAATGATTAAGTTCGTGGATCTAAAACGAGTGTTAACATGATAACGAGTAGGAAGTGTAAAATTGAAATTAAACGCGACTCATTTGATTGCAAATCTTATAAGAGTTCTGTTTTGGAATAAAATTCTTCCTGTAGCAAAGCTACAGAAAAAAACTTCGCATTATTCCTGTACTTTTACTGTATGCGAGAAACTTCATCGTGAAACAATTGCTGATTTTTAAAAACTGCGTAAATTTCAAATTTGTTGCATTAACCGTTAGAAAAGCACGTATAAGTTCAGCTTTAATGGCATTCACTGTCGTCCCATGAGCCGGTATAATTTGGACATCATTCCGTTCAATGCTTACGCTTGATGCAAGCGATCCAAACCATGATTTTTTCACCAGACTAAACAGACAAATGTGTGTTAATATTTGAATTTATCTCGAACAAAAAGCAAAATGAAAATGAGTCAATAGGAAAAGTTTTAATCAGAAAATTAGATCCAGTCAAGACTTGTTAAATCAACTCTGAAAAAAAAGTTGAGAAGTTGAATTCACTAAAAATATCCATTATTATTAGTTGAAGAAAAAAAAAGTACTTGGTTATTTTATGTTTTTTACAATATTCAAGAATATGAAAGAAAATAACAACTGCGTTTATTGTTGCAGTAAATTAAAGTCACTTACTCGGATGATTCCAACATTTGATTCTCTTCAGAATCACTCTCTCCAGTTCCGCTACTTCCACTACTCATTTTCCTACGATGGAATCGTGGTGTTCCTAATAGAGAATTTTTGATATTCGATAATCGTCGCCACGGTCTTGACGCACTAATTGTGCTACCTATAAAGAACAAAGAATATTTTACGGAACAAAATAATATCTATAATAAAAACTGCTTTCGTACTTGAACTGTTTGCGGATGTGTTTGCAGAACCCATACTGGAGCTTGAACTTATCCTTGTTTCAGGCATCATATTTGAAGTAGCATGTGAATGTCGAGGACTTCTTTGAAGGTGCTGCAAAATAATAATTCTCATTAATTGAAAATGCTACCTAATGTTAGCAAATAATTTTTTGTGCAAACTAAATGCAAAAGTTTGCTTCGTATAACAGATTCAAATGGATGCAAATGCAGTCTCCAAAATTTTTTCTTTTCAAGTTTATGATAATCAATCAAATATTGCAAACTGTTAATTAGTAGGTAAAACTTGAATGAACTGTCAAACCTTTTCATCCATACTGGCGCGTACTCGTCTTGCAGCAGCAGCCAATGCTTCCGGATCAACTGGTTGAGTATAATAATGATAATTGCTAACACGTGCCGAAATTCTAAATATTTCACTATTTTTAAGAACTTTTCAAATTCAATGTTCTTAGATTTGCGGAATTACTACAAATTATTGATCAAAACAAGCCTTCCGTGTTCTTCAACTTGCTGTGAAGCAGCATTACAGATTTGTCGTGAAGATGGTGTTACAATACCACCACTGAGCGATTCACGAGGTGATGAACGAGTTGAACCATTTGGTGATCCACCAAGTGAGCAATGTCTACCTCGACTGTATCGTCTTAAATTTTTTTTTCTCAGCAAATTAAGCAAGAAGAGATATGAAGTTTAGAGAATGAAAATTAAAAACGTAAACTTAAAAGATGCAAGGAATTCAATAGACTAATCTTATTACCCATATGTTTTTCGGGGATTGATCGGAGATCCTTCACTGATTGAACCAAATGGATATCTTGAGGGTCTCGAAGAATCGGTACGTTTCCGTGGTGGATCATGATTGAAATTGGAGCCACGAAGAATAACCTCAAAAATTGCATTACTTTTTGCGCGATTTGGAATATCATTTAAATTATCAACAATTAATGATTTTTACACAAACATTTTTCTGCAAAGTAGCAAAAAAAAGCACCTCAGTTTCATCTTCATGTGCAGGTCTACGCCTTTTTCGATCTAACAGCAAGAAATAAACCATTTTCTCTGTATTATGCCTGAAATAATCTAATTCTTTTCTTTTCCTTTTTTCAGATTTAAAGAACTTCATATAAATCAATGATAACAAAAGAAATCTTGATCGCATCAAAAAGAAAGAATAATGAAAAAGAAAAAGAGTATATTTTATAAACGCCTTGGAGATAATAGTTCTCGGATCAGTTTTTCCTTATCCTTGAAGCATCCCAAATTAGTCATATGTCGAAAAACATCTGAATCAATATTTTCTTCGCTAGGAATTATATAGGTCTGAAAGAAAAAAATTCTTTTTTTGATGGGAAAAAAAAATGACTTTTTATAAGATTTCATGACCGCTTTTTACTGCGAAAAATATAATTTAAAAATGTGAAAAATTGCCTGTACAACTTGCGCCATCGGTAATTCCAGTTCAAGTTCACTTTTCGAACTATCAGCAACCCATGGATGTTTGAATACTTCGCTCAACTACAGATTAAATATTTTGGATTAATATGAATTGGCTTGAATGCTTCAATTTGAAGATAGTTTATTTTAAAATAGAAAATAAAAATCGATTAGTTTTCTTCTGAAATAATTTTAGAAAATTTTTATTCCTATTAAAAAATTAAAAATGAGGCGGAAAACAATATTACAGAAAGCCGCTTTTGTGGATCAACTTCGATCATAGTCCTGAGAAGATTTTGGCAATCAGCTGGAACGAAATGAGGAATATGGAAAACGCCCTTCTTAACTTTTTCTAGCAGATTACGCAGATTATCATCGTCAAAAGGTAAAGCACCCTATAAAATGCTTGAATCAGAGGGTTTAATTATACCGGATATTTATTTAATTTAATTTCTGCCATAGAAATAAATCAGAAATAACAATGAATTTTGAGAAAATAAATCATAAATACTACCACTAATTGCTAACAAAAAATGATGATATTGAAACAAGCAAACTCACAACCAATAAAGCATATAAAATAACACCACATGACCAAACATCAGCTTTTCGACCATCGTATTTTTCGCCCTGAAAATCATATATTTTTGAATTGTCCAGGAAATTAATTCTCAGCTTCCGTTATGTTCGCTTTGCTATTTCCTATTGAATACCAAAAAATCAAATTTCACATAATTTTTATTAAAAATAATATTTCAAAATATTAAAAAATTTTAGCAGACAATTTCCACATAAAAGTTAGATTTTAAAATTTCAAAACAGATAAAAGGTATATATTGCAAAATTACAAGTTAATTTGTAAAATTTTTGCAAGAATTATAAAACTTATTTGAATTCATCCCAATTTATTTTAAAGAATATATCTACATACCCGTATAACTTCCGGACAAGCATAATGTGGAGACCCGCAACTTGTTTCAAGCATTGAACCTTCAACTTGCAACGATGCCATCCCAAAATCGGCAACCTGAAATATCTCTGTCAAACTTTTTCATTGTACTAGAAATGGATTAAACTCCTTCAAAGTAAAGTATTTACATTATGTTTGAAAAAGAGAAAAGAGAAGAGACATCCAAAAGCTAGGGAAAATCAAAAGACCTGCAAACTTGATTTCTTAAAAATTAACACAGCTTTGATGAGAGAGATATAATTGTTTGCATTTGTTTGCATTAGTATGCTAACAATACTCGGAAGAAATGAGAAAAGTTCAGCAATCGCTAAAATAACTGTGTACAGTTTTGGAAACAAACCTTAATATTATTTCTATCATCCAAAAGCAAATTTTCAGGCTTTAGATCTCGATGACTGAAAAAATATTAAATATTATGCAAAATTTGTAAAATACAATTTTCACAAATTTAGAAATTGCTAAATCTTATTAAAAATATGCCTGGATGCGTCTTAACAGTTACAGCTAATTGATACTATTAATTTCAGCATGCGCATGCTCTTCTACTTCATCAACCTTTAATTCGCATAGTTTCCATCGAAAGAAAATATTATATTTGCATTCGACATTTTGCACATTCTGTGCACAAATATCATCAATTATCATCGACAAATAAAACGAAATCATTAATATGACTCCTTTCACTGAATGATTGGAGCAAAGATTCACAGTGACTGAATAAATCAATTTATTCCCATGTCCGTGCCCTATATTGTCTGCTTGCTCATCTGTGTAATTAACGATTCAAGTGTTATGTTTAAACTAACATTTACATAAAATAAATTATTTTAACAATAATTGAAACAACTTAGAAAAGAAATAAATTATTCCAATAATTGAAATAATCTTTCCGACAACACTCTCTTAATGTCTGCGAAAATTAAAAATCGACAGGAATTTGACAAATATGACAAATATTGACAAAATCTGGAGCAAAAATGTTTTCAACTGACTCTCTCTTACTGTAATGTATATTTTACAAACCATATATTATGAGCGTGGCAGAAATCCAGAGCCGAAATAATTTGCCGAAAAAATCTTCGTGCTTCTTTGGCCATCAAGCGACCTTTTCGGACTAGATAATCAAATAATTCACCACCACTAACATGCTCTAGCAATAAATACCTATAACAATTAGCTTTGTTGGGAAATCCTGAAGGCAGATTAACTTTTGAATTGAGACGGGAAAAAGAATACAAAAATTTTTGCATTTAAATGATAAACTTTTTCATAAATAGCAGTGTTTTGCAAAAATAAAAAGACGCGAATTGATTCTTCATATTTAAGTGTCTTCATGAAAAAAAAAAAAATAGAAATCGCATTGATTATTTCGGACACTTGAAAAATTTCGAAAAAATATGAAAAAGCATTTTGAAAAACTAACAAATATTTTTTATTTTCATAAACGTCATAAAGATGAAGCACATTTGGATGCTCAATTAATTTCATTATTGCAATCTCTCGTTCCACCTGCAATACACTTTTCACTTTTTTTTTTTTTAATTCTTCATATGATTTTCTAATTCTTCATATGACTTTTTTTTTTTTTAATTCTTCATATGATTTTCTAATTCTTCATATGACTTTTTTTTTTTTTAATTCACAAAAGTAACTGGCAAGTTTCAATAGAATTTCAAGAACGAATTTTCATGTAAAAATTTCGTCACGTTTTTCATTTTCATTCCACTAATTTTGATATTCAAAAAGATTACTACAAAAACTAATAATTCAGTGGTAAGTTATTTTTGGTAATAATTTCACCATACATTGAACACTTTCAACAAGGCTAACGACAAAAGTTATCAAATAAAGAATTTCGCTTCACACGTTGGCTGGATTCAATGGTTTAATTATGTTTTATTCACGTTTCAAATATGCATCAATATTAAGGATCGTCAAGATTAAAGGCTTAAGTCAAGATACAAATTTGCAAGAATGTTCAAAGGTTGTTCACCATTTACATTTTGTGCCATTTTCTTGAATTTATATTTAAAAAATCCTCTCAAATTCATATCTCACAATTCATGAACCAACCTTCTGAAGGACCGATTCACTAAGTTTCTCTTTATTGACAATTTTTACAGCAACTTTGCGACCAGTAATGCAATGTGTTCCCGTCTTCACAAGACCTGAAACCTGCATAGATCAAAGGTCAACGAACTTTCTTCCCCTGCAAATTTTTAGTGTAAAATTTCATTTCTTGTCAAGTGCCACATTGGTGCTTGTTTGCGCTCAATGGTCGAGTTGAATTTATTCATAAAATGTTGAGCTCACGCAACCTGTTTTTAGTTGAAAAGAGCACAAGAGAGTTCACACCCATTTTCAACTAATCATCTCATAGTCTCTTTAATTTCAGTTTCAAAAGTTGCTGCAACAGCACTATATATTATTTCTCTTTGACTTTTTGAATTCTCCCATCTTCTTCTTTCTTCCATGGAATCTATGGAATTCAAATTAACTTTTTTCTTTTCAATTTTCTGAAATAATGAATTAGGCTCGAAATTCTACAATAGTTCTTTATCAAATAATATTTAACTGAACTATAGCAAACTAATTATATTTCATTTTATTCACTCTTCAGTTTATAAGAAAGATTATTTACAAGAATTTTGAGAGCTGCTAAAAGTAAATGCTACTCATAAAATCGATAATTTTCTATCAATCCTTTTCATTTGTTGCTGCTATGAAAGACAGTTGTATAAGCAATTCATCAAAGATTAATGAAGACTGATTTTCATCAGAAATGACAACTTCAGTTCTTTCTTCTCTCTCCCTTTCATTCTCTTTTGTTTTTTTGACACTCTTTTAAAAATTTTGCTGCTTTTTAACTTTTGTAATATTTTATTGTGACTATTTCATTGTATATATATATGACATGGCAATTTCTGACCTTATCAGTCGTTGATCATTGGTAGTAATATATCACATCTTTCATTTCTTGCTTTTTCAATGTTTTTCTATGAAATGGTACGAAGCTACTGAAAAATTTATTCCTTATTTCATTTGGTGATTGTTACCTTCAAAAATATCATCCATATATTAGCTAATTTTGGAGCATATCATCAAGCGAAAAACACATATTCTGGATCTTGTACTTCTTTTTTGTAACTTGACTTTCTTCGTTAACTGCTTAGATTTCAGTCCATTTCACTAAATCTCGAATATTCAATGACTAATTTGATTTTTTCACTTAATTTTTGCATTATATGTAGAAGTGGAATTGTTCGATAGTTTGAGAACAAAATCCCTTCGGAGGATTATACCAAGTGGAAATATGCTAACTTATTGACAGCATATGCATGTATCTTAGTTGTTATTTCGGCAATTTGTTGCGTCATATTGAAATGAGTACTACACTAGGGGTTTTTCTTTTCATTTTACATGTCATATCTCAGGAATTTCTCCATAATTTTTTTTAAACAGTGTAGTGATGATTCGGTAATATATTTACAGTGAAGTTCATTGTGCAAGTTTAATCGTTTGGTTCATTAATTTTAATCGTTTGGTTCATTAATTGTTGCTTTCTCATTTGAGTTTTTTTAATCAACAATGGTTATTTGTTTATCATTGTTTTACTGATTTGGCATTCAGAAATTGTCTTGTCCCATCATGGGATGGATAAGGTAAGATCTTCTTGTCGGGAAAAATGATCTTGAACAATTTGCGAAAATTGATTCTAAGCAACGATTAAAAGTTAGATTTGACTAGCACTGACACTATGATAATGTTTCATGGGTTTTTAGGAAAACAAAAATCGGCAAGTGTTGTTGATTTAAATCATGGATATAATGTTACCTGATACTAAAATTTAAAATTAATAATTCCAGGACAAAATACTAAGGAAGGGTATAATTAGGTAAATAAAGCTTAAATTTCCAATTTTAAGCAAATGAAAGAAATTAAAATATTATTGTAACGTTGTATTATTGGTTTGATCTACAAGTTAACCGTCCAAAGTTACATAAGACAAATTTAAGAGAAAAGCTTAGCATTGATTATTTGGCCTAGTGAATATGGAAAATTTTCAAACAAAACGATCGATATTAATTGTGCAATAGAATAATTTTAATCGAATGTATTTCATTCCGGACATGTGAAATCATTCATATCTTTTGAGCCATAAATTAATTCTCCTTCATTAACTAATTTCGTACGCATACCTTTTTATAGATGAAACAATCAGTGAAAGATATGGGTAATCAATAAAAGAAAAGGTTAAGGAGAAGGTCATTTTCTTCAAGTGCAGCTGGAGGTGTTGTTTCAACGATTCTCCCTAAGTGCAACTGAAGGTGTTAGGCTCCTTTCTTCCAGGTAATATTTTGTATTAACTGGAAAAATATGGATGGAAAATAAATATAGGTAGCGGAAGGAGCATAAATTTGATGAGAAAAAAAAAATTTTTTTCACCTAATGTAACAGAAAGACCTATGCCTAAGCCCCCGAAAAAGTGAAGTTGAAGTTTGTTTTACATTTCATGTACCACTTGCAAGTGGTAATTTATACTTTTGTTCTTTCAAAATCCACATCTATTTCTCTATCGAAAATGTTACTGATTATGTAAACTGCAGAACTCATTAAAAATGTGCATCTACAATAAATAAATTAAAAAGAACTCAACTTTGTTATGACAGAAAAGTTGAGACTAGAATGATATCACTTAAATTCAGGAACTATGCAACCTCACCAATAAAAAGTAATTTATTCATTATGAATAATGACAAGTTTTGTTCATTCTTATGTGCTAAAAAAATTCTTCTCTGTTCAGTTATACGTAACAAAACATACTATTAACTGTCACAATTTTTCCGATTCAGTTATTCCACTTTCTTTCAAAAATTAATACAGTATACCGCAGTTTATTCTACTGGTAGTTAAGTTGAGACGAAGCCTCTTTTAGGATATTAGCTTAAGGTTGTTTACCTGGTTTGAAGTAACGGCATCATTGAGATGCATGAGGAGCATTTGAAAGTTTGAAGTGCTAGTGATCTACATTAGGTAAAACTACTATAAAGTAATTTTTAAAAACTGCTTTTGGAATTGAAGTACTCTAATTATTAAATTTTGAAACCAAAAAAATATATATAAACGTAATACCTGCTGGAAAAAAAAACTCTGTAAAATTTCTACTACTTGTCCTTGTTCATTCATTCTCATTTAATCTCTAAAAGGCAATGTTCTTAATCTATCCAAATATTTCCTTTACTAATTTTGGAAAGTCTTTTCTCATACCTTTAAACTTTAGAATTAAACTTTCCAAAGTGGCCACAATTACCTATTTCTTATTTCTTGCTTTCAATTTCTCCTGCTTTTTATTTTTCCTAATTATTTCTAGTTTTCTCTCAACGCTTTGCATTAGCTATTTTTAATGAATTGCTGAAATACTTTTAAATTTAAATTCTGTTAGAATGAAATGACTTCGAGTTTTATTTAACAGCTAACATCTCGGGCTTTTATATTGATCAGGGTGTAAAAGATCCTACAATGATTATTGGTGTCTTAGAATGATTTTACCAATTTTAGCAAACGCTAAATGAAGCATCTATCGTTAAATTTTCATTGTCATTTTACTTTAAATTAGTTAAGTACATGAACAAAATTCAAGAATTCTATCATTTTAAAAGAAATATCATCCATAAACGATCAAAGACAAAAAAACTGGTTAAAATCAAAGATAAGGTCAAACAAAACATTGTCTACATGCTTTTAAGTTTTAGTCTACAATGATTAGATACGAATGATTGCACAATCCTCTCTGAAGAGATTGGACTAATTTTCAGTTGCTAACAATTATTCAGAGATATGAAGTTGAAGCGGTGCTCCTTTCGTTGAAGTTGGAATAAAATATACTGATGACACTAACTAAGCTATTCATATCCTTAAGTATTTGTATTACTATATTCACCGTGAAAATTGTTCGATGCATAATAAGTTTTGACATCCCTAGATTTACCAATTTGATTGTCTAATATCAAAGTATAATAAGAAGGTTATAACCTAGCTTCGTAAATGTATAATTAAATTATGTCTATGCTACATAATTAGTCAAGCGATCGATAGGAACTGAAACTACTGCTTCAAAAGTTTTACTCGTTATTCTATAGTTGAACAGAATTTTTGCATAGTTATTGATTAGAAATCTAAGCTAAGTTAGCTAAAGTAAATAAAAAAGAATGCGAAAATTGAAGAACATACCCGTTTGACCTTTTCCAAGTGTTTTTTCAATTTTATACGGTCCACAGTATTGCGCTTGATGGGATAACGCTGTTACCGCAGTTGTATTTGTTGCGCTACCATTACTTGTCGCCGTCATATCTGTATTAATTACAAGGAAATAAGCAATGAATGGTATAAAAGCATAAATTAAACAGAAGTTTTATAAGAGAAATTTAAGCAGTAAGTATAAGGAGCAAAAAAAATGTTGGAATAGTACTGTTGTATAACTCGGAATAATACTGTATTGCACCATGTGGTACTGCATAGTACTGCACAGCTCTTATTTCCCATAATGCTAACAGTAGATTTATTGGGTGAAAATGCAAGAAGATTAAAACAGATTATTTTACAAATATTGTAAATAAGGGAAGACATTAATGGAAAACTGATAAGGATAATACGACTTATTCATCTAGCTTGATCTATCTTATGCTATTTGTCTTCACCTATCATTGAGTTGACTGCATAGTATGCTGAATATGTCTCCAAGTTATGGTTATACTGTTTTCAGTGTTCCAGAAAAATCCCGGAAACCTGAAGTGAGAATACTGCGGAATAAACATTGCTACTGATTGAGAGTAAAAAATGCTACATGATTATTACAAAATGAATAGCAAAAGTTTGCTGATGATTAGAGATAGACATAAGTGATTTTCCAATAAAGATCATAGCCATTTGATTTAATTATTAAGAAGAAAAAAAAACTTGAATCTGAATACAATAAAACACTGAAGATGTTGCTTTAAACCCAATCTATTATCCATTGAATTATCTGATTTACCATTGCAATTCTCTTTCAAGAATTTCCTTCTTAAATGATCGGATAATTTCATTTCGCGAAATTTTCTGAATAACTTCGTAATTTCAGCTTTCTTCAGAACAACAAACTAAGCTTCTAAAGATCTGCTTCAACTCAATGCATTTTATACTACCAATATCTATCATTTTCGATGTTACAGAAATAGCAATAATGAATGAAATCGTTCATTTAACAAGAATTAACCAATGCCCTCCCACTCAAAATCAAAATCTACGCTTTCACTGTGTATATACTTCAATCATCACAGACTCTGCTGGTCATCAGATTTTCTTTCTCGGGGATTTTGCAGATTTTAGGTTTTCGGCAAAATTAATAGACAATAAACTCAGGAAATCTTACGGATGATTGGTACCGTTATCTTGCAAGGATTAAAAATCATCGAGGGAACTTTTTAGATTCTCATGAGATGTTTTTATGATTCCGGTGGATAACGCCAACTTTTTTTTTTTTTTTTTATAAAACGGCTGGAATTCACGATCGAACCTCTCCAAAAGCTATATGTTAGGAAATTTTGCAATTATAAGAATAATTCCGATAATTCTATAAATTTTTGCTCGCACTCTAATAAAAGAACTATACCATAGGTTTCGTTCTTGCCATTTACTTCTATAGTTTGAAACTAATTATTACCTCTTGAACTAATCTACGGCATGACAACTTGAAACTTTGAAAGTTGTTTGTGTCGTAAAGTATTTGCTCACTGATAATAAAATTCTATCTTTTGGAAATCAAATTATTCAAATAGATCCGCTTCGAGCATGTTCATCATTTTCTTTAACAACAGCAGAAAAATGTTCAACTTTCCAATTTTTCGGAAGGTCAAAAATTGGAATAATTTCCCTTTTCTCCGTCCTTCCATTCACTCACTCACTCTCTCTCTCTCATCTCTTTCAGAAACTCTTATCGCAAAATTCCAGGCTTCTGGTATACTTACTGAGGATGTGCAAAAGAAACTGGAAAATGAAGGAAGCAAGTAAATAGGGAATCTGCAAAGTTGCTAAGGAAAATTAATTGGATTGGAATTCGCTATTTTCATGCTATTTCTTTCGAATATTCCGACGGTGGACAACTGGAAAGTTGTTCGTACACGCGGAGAAATAGCAGAGGAAGGAAAGTTGAAAAACTGATGTGACTTCACAAAGGAACTCCATCAGTCGAGAATTCATCATTTTTAGGCTCTTTTTCACAACAGCAGAAGTATCTTGCTGTGAAAGTTTCTATTCGAATAAAGCTGACAATTAATAACTAGTATTGATGAAGAGAGCTAATAGACGAACGGATAAAATGTACATAACTTCTTGAAAGCGATTAATGGAAAAATGTATTTCTTCGTATTCCCTCCTGGACAAACTCGTCATTCAAAATTTATGCCTTCAATTTTCCCAGATAGGGTTGAAATTTTCGTATTTTAAGTCAATCAGGAGTCAATCAATCACTTGTTTGCTGATAGCATCATTTAGATGATAATGGAAATGAGAGCGTGCTTGGAATATTGGTAATGCTTGATAAAATGGCTGTTTTATTACTGATATTATGACAACTAGGAATGCACATTTTCAATCTCAGTTTAACTAAAAATCTAAGAATATTTGTCATTGCTTCTGTTACTTTTCATCTAGAAAAATTGACACTTTTCTCTTCACTATAACACTATATATTTCAACCATTTTTCTATCGATAAAATAACTTCAGCTTAAAACAATCAGTCCACATTTCCATCCCTGCGTTTTCCTTTGAAGGGAAATGAGACTGTAGGACATATACTAAAGAAAAAAAAATCTAAAAAAATTAAATAAATAAATATAAATAGATCTAATCGGAAAAACTGGATGAAATCTAACTTGTTCTTGACTAAATAAAAACTTTTAAATGGTTTCCAAGAATTCGTTTAAAGATTTAAAAATTAATTTGTAAGAAGAAGAATTCGTTTTGTAACATAATGCAATGCTGATAAGACTTTTTCATTACATCCTCGTGAAAAAATTTTCCTTAGGATTCTATTTTTAAAAGTAACCTTCTAAACTTGATTTTTTTACCCTCCTTTTCCTTTTCCCTATTCTCTACTTTTTCACTTGTGACATGCACTAGACGAATTTGGTAGTTTCAACTTTCAATAATCTTTAACTCCAACTACTTTATTGCATTGATTAGTAAATATATTACAAAAGGTATTCATGACGAGAAACTAAGAACAATAAATGACGTGAAATGATCGATCTACTACATGCATTATTTATTTGCAAAAAAAAAAAAAAAAAAAAAAAAAAAAAAACATAGTTCTTTAATGAATTGTGCGTATTGAAATATTAAAAAGAACTTTCGTAAAGAAGTTAATTTATTCAGTAAGATTTATAAATCAAACAGCATGATGAAAAATGAAATATAATTTTAATTTTTCTTATTTATGAGACGACATTAAATGATCGAAGTTTGAGATAATTGAGCTTGCTTGAAGAATTGTCCATTTAAGTCCATCTCTTCCCTTTCCTAATTGTCTGATTGGTTAGCTTAGAAGTGCAAGACTTAAAAAATGAATCAGTCTAAGAAGTTGGTATCAGGTTAGCCTGCTTGGAAGTCTAATTCTTACTGCAATGCATGCAGCGCAGTCAAATGAATCTCTGACGAATGCAAAATAGAATCGCGAATAGTCTCTAGTCACTTCAACATTTCCATAATGACTAAAAATGAATGACTAGCATCATTTTTCATAACTTCGAAGTATCATATTTCCTAGATGGAAATATTAGTTTTTCCATATAGTAGAATCCATCATATGATGACTTCTCGATGACCGATGACCATCTACACTCATACTTGCACTGATAACTTACTGCTTACAAATGAGAAAGCTTACTGTTTTCAGCGTTACAACTCATCCTTGCACTCAATTCATCGTTAACAGCATTTAATTTGAGATTGATTTCGCCAAGCACCTAAAAAAAACTGTTCGTTATTCACATGGAAATGAGTGCAAATGAGTAAAATTTGTTGGCTGAATAAATTGAAAATATTTTAATTATATTCTAAATGTATGCCATATTTTATTAATTAATTGCACCTCTTTGATAGCGTCAAACATGGAACGCGAAATGGGCACCTAAATGGCAGTATATGTCAGGAGATGGGTCACCACCTCACCAATCTCCTTCTCGTTTTGTCCATCGATTCAAGCTTGAAATTTTGCTAAAAATTATAGGATAAGAGCATAAAAAGAAAACAGTTAATTCATTTTTTAATAGATCGAAATATTGAATTGAACAAACTAAACGATCAATAACTAGTAAATTTATTTATAATATACACATCATATTATCGTTTATATGCGAAAAAAAATTTCAACCAAAAAGATTTAACACGAAATCAGTTCACACTAGATAATAGCTGGGAAGTATACAAAAATTTTGTAGAATCGGTAGACATTAATAACACGTAAGAATGATTTAAAAAGCAATAATGATATTTAGTGAAAATGCGGAAGAAAAAGTAGTTATGAGGAGTTTAAGGAATAAATGAAATGAAAAAAACTAAGCTGAATCAGCTTTACTCTTTATCCAATTTGATGAGATAAAGTTGATGATGTTGATTCAGGATATGAGAAGTAAATATTCGGTTTCAGAAACTTGTCATCCAGATCAACCAACAGCCCTAGAATATGAGAAAAAAGCTGAGGATATGAGATGAAAAAGTGGGTCATGCAAGGATTGTTCGAAGTGCACTGCTGTTTGAATGCGTTGAATGGATGATTGCATGCTGAATTGGTGTTTGTTGAATGTATCGCTCCGGCAACAAGAAGGACTTATAGAGTGGGTTTCGAGGAGGACGAAGAAGAGAGGGACATCAGAGGGACTGCATGCATGAAAGCAGGAGGAAGCTTTTGATGGAAATGTTGATGGGGCTTAGAGGCCAGAAACAAACGGCCGAATGGGAACTTCATTCATCCATGCATGGCATGCATCTTTCTGCTGCAAGTCTAGTATTTGTCATCATTATTCGATCGGTCTCGCTAGGCCTTTGTCGACTGGATGACATATCATATTGCTTATTGCTACTACTGCAACTGCGATATTTTAGAGAAAGCATTGAATATGAATGTGCGCGCAGAGTGACATAGGCTTGTTGGCTTACGATCCATGCCTCCTTCAGGGAAGATATTGCAACCATCCATTCCGACATGCATCCCATCCTTGCAGTACTGCTTCGTCCGAAATGCTGACGCTAGGCTTTTGAACTGATTAGATGAGGATGAAGAGATTTGCGCATGCAGTACTGCAGCATTCACTATCCTGAAGTCTTATCTATCATCAGGGCGAGCTCATCTCGCAGCACTATCCTTATCTTATCTTCTACTTTTTGGGTCAACTTACCTTGTGACAAGCCATTCAAATTGCTGATCACTGGGATAGTTAATTATTTCATTCCAAATAATTCTTTCACTTATGAATCTTTCATCTTTTAATTTTTTTTCTTTCTCTTCAGAACTTTTTCATGTTTGGCACAACTATAATAAATGTAACCGGCAAGTGTGTTGATAAAATATTATCAACTTGGCAAGAAAAAGAATCTCATTATCAGCTGCAAAAAAAAAGAAAAAAAACTTGTCCAGACATTTGTATCGTCAGTTCTGTTTTACAAAATGTTTATTTCAGCTCAATTTCATTTAATCTTAACAATTTCATGTCAATTTATTGATTTGATTAACTTCAATTATTAACTTCAATTCAATAATTTAGTTTGATTTTCTTTTCGGAAATTAACAATGGCTCAGCTGATCATGTTCTCCAACTTCATCAAGCTTTTGGTAGTAAGTCTGATAGCATTATATTTCGAAAATATTGCCACAGTACATATTTACTCTGCAATCCGTCATCTCACTCATCTATTTTATCAAAACACGATAACTGAGTATTTATCCCATGGCAAACATTTCCATGGTTAGGAAGGATCGATTAAATTAAAATAAATATGTGTCGATTTAAATGTTAAATTTCATCAAATCTATAAATTATGTTGTAATATGATAACGTGAAGAGCTTTTTTTTTTTTTTTTTTTTTTTTTTTTTACTTCTATAAGATGTGAACCATTACTGCAGAAATGTGAAAATATGACTAAATGATGACATATGAAACGCCTAGATGAAAGATATATTATCTCTTCGAACGCTAAAGGAAGTTACTGGATACTATTCATCAAATAAATTTTCGATATATTCGCTTTATCTTAACAACAAAAAAGAAAAAATCCAGAAATGTTGAACTAATCCAAAATTATGCTCCTGAGTTCTTTCTTCATCAGAATACCTCCAGCTTTTTAGAATCATGCTTTGTTGCTGTGTTTGCTCCGAAATTATGGAAATGTAAAGTACAACTTAATAAACTTTATTTTTTAGAGTGTAAATAATTGGATGTTTTTGCACAAAAATTTCCTTAATACCGACTTAATCGTTTAGTTAGCAAAATAACAAAATATCAATGTAATTTGTCAACTTTTATGCCAACAAATTATCAATATTTCATCTCAAAAGTTCAAAACTGCAAATGGAATTATTTTTTATTTAATTCCAAATTCTGTTATTGATTCATCAAAGGGATTGCCGCAACAAATTTAAGATCACATACATCATTCAATGCCTATCGATGTTATTTCAGCTGAGCATTCCACATTTTTTGAATACTGTTGATTAAATTCGTTTCTGTTGAAGCGCCATCATCATATTTGTTTTCTAATTTATTTTAATTACAGCACAATGCCTGCTGAAAATGATATTTTAACTATAAACATAAAACTACCACTGACTGACGATGAAGCCACTAAAGAAGGAGCACTACTTGTATTAAAGGAAATTAAACCATCATGGAAACGCGAACTGATTACTTTCAAAGTTAGTACTTACTTGCTAAATTTTTGAACAAGTTTCTAAAAATTTTTTTGAATAATATAATAAGTTACAAATATGAATTCAGACTTTTACGGTTGGAATTACGAATAAAATTATGTGCGCAACGTACATTCCATCAAATGGTACCACACAAAAAGAGCGGTTACTGTTCCGAATTTATGGAAATAATACGGATAAAATCATCGACAGGTATTAAAGTTCAAATCTTCGATTTAGTATTTCGAATATTAGGAGAAATGATGTCATTATAATTGGGACTATTCATTCATCCTACATCGTGGTTTATGATAATAATGTAAATGCACTTACAGGTGTGTGGCTAGGTGCGAATTGTTTCGCTGCTAGATGTCAAATTAATCTCTTTAATCAACTTACTGATTGCGATTTAGATGGTTTAAAGCCCTTTTTTTTTATGAGCCAAATTTTTGGAAATATTTCCTGAGCTGTTTCATGACATTTATAATACATTCGTGACTATTATCATGAAATATACAATTTGGAACTCAACTATATGACCTTGAGAAAGACTTTTTCAACTACCAGAAATTTGATTAAAGGAATAAAGAATTTAACAACTGGCTATATTTGGCATCGCATGGATGTGCAGCCAAATTGTATGCAAGGTTCTCCGGCGGGATCGTAAGTGGATTTCTTCCTGGAAATACACTTGCTATTGACAATTTACGGGATGAGACTATTGTTACGTATGTTTTTACTTGATCTTCCATTCTGTATTCAATAGCAGTAATAGTTATGCTGGTATGAAAATAGGTATCAAGTCTTCATTTATTCATCAAATTAACAATTAAATTTGACGTAAGCCTACAAGCCAATCATAATTCATTTTGTATTCATTTTTGTTTGAATAGCAATTAAAGAGTTGAAAAAATAAAATTTGAGCCATCAACTTCAACTGCAGAACTTTTTATTCAAATTTTACCACACTATGTCAGGCACTGCCGGATGGAAAATTAAAAAGAAAGAAAATAATTAATCCAAGATTTTAAATTCGTATTTTTCTTAAGATATAGGAGAATTGTGCTAAGGCAACCAAATACTGTCAGACCTTTCTGGACTTCAATGATCCTCCCGACTCACGATGATCTTTTCCTCCTAAAATCGAAAACTATATAAATTTTTTATAACAATGATATTTTCAGAAATACTTGTAAATCGCTTTCAAGATTGCACAAATTAAGACCGGAAACTGGAGATGGAACAAAACCAATATTATTTATCAAAATGAAACAGTTTTTGGCAAATTTCTCGGATCAATATGAGGTCATTCTGTAATTACTTTCAGTCCTTAACTAATTAATTGAGAGTAAAAGTTAAATAACTTACCATATTTCTACTCTTTTTCTTCGCATTTTCTTATTTCTCAGGAAAAGCAAAAACAAGAGAGATATGATGAATTCTTCAAACAACGAGAGATTTTCTTTTTGCATGACTTGCACCGTCTAAAGGACGTTATTCAGCGACGGCAATCCAAAGTTGTTTTTTGCCATAATGATCTCCTAATCCATAACATTATCCATGATGACAAAACAGGTCCAATTTTTTAATTTTCTTAGTTAGATTTAAAGTTTAGTTAAACTTCTTAGTTAAATTCAGCATACTATGATCAGCTTGATAAATTTTGGTTGAAGTAATAAGCAATAATTATTTTGTTTCAACAACTAATTTTTTCTGGTTGAAGATTTAAGAATATTTCTTCGAAACTGAATACAAATAAGTTCAATATTCTCGTTTTAAGTTTTTCTCTAATAAACTTGTTACTTTCTTGAAAAACGAATTAATTTCTCTTTTTTTGATCGCAATGTATAAATTATTTCACTTTTAAAACCATTTTACAATTCTTTCTCCACTTTAGGCTCAATAAGTTTTATTGACTACGAGTATGCTGATTACAATTATCAAGACTTCGATATAGCTAATCATTTTTGCGAATATGCTGGTCAGTTTATGATCCTATTTTCATAAAATGCTTGGAATCAATCAAATGGTGAAAAAAGCAACAACCGGCTCAATTAGCTGACGGAGGAAACACATGAGTGCGCTTCCAAAAGTATCTGAAATTATTCTAACTGGACATTGTACTCCAGAAGAATTATTACTATTATTATTATTATTATTATTATTATTCCCATACTTTAGAAATATTTGATTAGAATGCTTTGAAAAAATGAAGCCCAATAAACAATATTTTGCATAAATGCACAATATGAAGAATTTGTGACATGAATTGACAGGGATGCTTGATTGTTTGCACATGTTTGATTTTGATGCTAATAAAATAATAAAGTTTTCGATTTAAAGGTGTGGAGGATTTCAATTATTCTCGATGCCCTGATAAGAAATACAAACGTGAATGGATAACGAAATATTTGACATTTTATTTAGAAAGAAAGCCTACAAACGATGAAATTGATACCTTTCTAAATGGAAACAATGCTTTCGAAGCAGTAAATCTTGATTTTATGCTTTTATCTACAAAATAATAATAAGCTTTTTTAAGAAATGAAAATGAATGAATTTTCTGCGAAGTAAATTGAGAAATGTTTCAGGCTGCTCATTTCTTCTGGGCTCTTTGGGCCTTGGTACAATCCCAAATCTCAACTATTGATTTTGACTATTTAAAGTAAGTTTTGCAAAATAAATTCTTTTTTATTCATTATGTAGCGAATTTCAAGTGTTGGAGGCTTTGATAAATTGAGACAACCATCGGAGGAGTTGTCGAACTTTCGAGGAAAATGCAATTTGCTGTTTTTATTGTTTGTAAGCTTGTTGTAATTTCAGTATAATTTTTAGATACGCAATTCAGAGATACGAACTCTTTCAGAAATGTATGCTTAAATGTGATTGAAAGTGATAATTCTAAAGCATTGTTTTTTTTTTTTTTTTTTTTTTTTTTTTGTGAATTAAGCATCATTTTTCACTTGGATTTCATCCAAAAATTTTTGACCATCAAATTCTACTAATTACTAAATGAACTTGATTCGTATAGATTTCAGCCCTATAAATATTCTTATTACTCTGCTTACTATTTAACTGTTGGCAAAAATTTCCAATGACCATAATCGTAAAGTACAGCGTTTGAAGTGTGAAATAGATCTCAACAACATCACAAACTAAATCAATTTGCATTAAGATAATAAACAAACTGCTAATAATTTTTCATGAAAATTTCTAGATATCAAAATTTCAGACATCAGAAACCTGTGGTATTTCAAATCCATCAGTTACTGAGTAATTTGAGATAAATTACTGTGAATTATTGATTAGATACATAAATACACCTTATGTTTATAATACAGGAAAGCTGTGAAAAATATGAACTTTGCAAATTATTCATAACTTAAGATAGACAGGAATAAGGTAATGAAAATGGAGAAAAAATTCATTCACACTGGTTCATTCACTTTAATAAACCGGAATATTGGCCGTTTCTCGATAGTGAATTCCAATCAATCAGTTGATTAATTTGATAATTATGTAGGCCTCATCTAAATGTACAAGTGAAGGTCAATTTATCGAGTATTCAGATTGGGTACATTTACACAAGATACGTGAAACGAGCAAGCCTTACATTAACAGTTCGGTTGAAAGCTTGAAAAACAAAATTTCCAATTCCTTTGTTTTATATAGATTGTAGTTAATTAATATTGATGTCATGAAATCTTAATTTACAATCAAAAAAGCAGTTTGTTAAAAAAACGTTCTCAACAGCGGATGACTTTGCGATTGTGATTCCGATAGCTTTCCATGAATACATTGAGCAATTGTGTGCAGTAGAGCAGTTGTGAACAGTAATCCGTTGATCACCATGATGTTGCTGGAGAATTTGAATCCACTCATCCTCGACTACTGATGACATGTATTTGAATATGCTATCCAGCATTTGCTCTTTAATTTTTCAAGGTCATATCTATAGAAACCACCAAATTGTTAAAACTAAGTCGGATTCTGTGGTATATGAAGAAATCATATGGCAGATGAAAAATTGTAAAGAAAATAATACACCGAGTTATCGACAAACTATTGCAATTATAATTCACTAAAGCTTTTACAATCATATAATCAAAATTCTTTTTGATGGTAGTGCAAACATAGTTCGGAAAATCCGGAAATAGTCCGGAAACAAATTCACAATGATTACCTGAATTCATTCATTCTCACACCATACTACCTGACGGTGGCAACATTCGAAGACTAAATTTTAAAAGTAAAGTTTCCAACGGAGAGTGAAAATTGTTAGAATAACCATAGCAAACGAAAATCTCAGCAAATGTTGTATTCCGTATTAGCATTTTAATGCTTACAATAATTTCATGTTTCAAAGTATTTAGATCAAAGCGAACAGCCGCTTGCATTAATTCCATTGGCCGTGACAATGAGCACTCATATATCACTTTAAGTCGTTCATCAGCGTAAACATATATCATTACAAGCTGTAAGATGCCATAAAATTTCTCAAAATCTCTCAAGTATAAATTTATTAAAATATATGTCATTTAAAGTTATTTTTGCAGTTTCAAGAAATATCTTTCAAGTAGCTGAGTGAATTTCTGTTCGAAAAATTTCTTAAATCACTTTTAACCTTTTATTTTGGTGCCAGATGCTACATTTCTTTAATCATCGAAAAAAACAAACATGAAAGCTTTCATAAGCGATGTTTTCGAGGCATATTTGATCGTCCTCAACATATAAAAGTTTTCGAAAGACATTTGTAGATGGATTTGATTACGCGATTATTACTTTTCCTTACACGACGAAATTACACAAAAAGTAAAAACTAAGTGACATAGAACATTTTCTTTTATTGATGACAATTACCACAATAATACCTCATAGAATGATTTCTTCATTTGCCTTTCATGATTCAAAATAGAAAATGAAGTCCTACAATCATCTTCAACAGCCTCTCATTAATTTTGAAAAATAATTTAGATCATGAATCATTATCCCATCTATAATTGCACAAGTGGAGGAGAGAAATTAATATTTTAAACATGATTGTAATTTGAACCAAATTTGAGAGATTATTATGAATTTGCGAAAATAGAAATCTGTTTACTGAAACAATCAAAACTAATAGCAAGCTGTCATTCAATCAACAGTTATCGAAATTCACAATGGTGTCGTGAATTTTTCTCAGTTTTGGAGAGTGATGTCGATCAGTAGCCAAATATCACCAGTGTGTTTAAGTGAGTTGATTGTCGGATTGGTCGATTAGCTTCCAAAGATCCGCTGAATTGAATTGCGTTGAGTTGTGTTGAGTTGCGATCGATTGCGTTGTGTGAGTATTGACTTTGCTCATGTTTTTGTGTATTGAGTTGAGTTGATTTGAGTTGTCGAGAAGTTGATTGGTAACACGAACGCGTCTCAAACTTGGGTAATTAAACCTCAAACTTGGGTAATTAAACTCAAACTTGGGTAATTAAACCTTTATCACGAAACGTTGACGACAAATATAACGACCGTTACAATATAATTATATTAACAATGCTAGTGACGATACCAAAACCAAAAAGAGTGAGTCTAAACATCCCTACCTAATAACCATCCGACCTTGAGATAACAGACCCATGAAAATGAGGCTATACTGAGGATTATGCTTATTTATAGAGAGATGACAATGACAGAGTTTGATCTACAATGAGGAGCCATTATTAGCACATGAAAGCGCGCCTTTAATGGCGCGTAGACTAGACTACAATAGTTGAATTATTGATTGCAAATTGAAACAACAAAGCAGAAAGACAAAAATCATTGAATTGATTGACACGAAATTTCTCGGATTTTCCGACAAATGGTGCAAAAGGTGATCAAAGAAGAATGAAAAAAAAAAGGCCGAATTGTTCTAAAAAAAAATTTTTGAAGAAATATCTAACAAAAATTATAAATTAAATTTAAAAAAAGTGAGAAGGGATGAAATTCGAGAAGATTTAATGTTACTTATCATAGATTGATTACATGAAGTGTTGAAATAGATCTTCACCATTTGATCAGAAAGTTTATTATTGAACATTGATGAAGCTAATAAAGAGCACTGCTATTTGAGATTGTTCACAAAATGCCAGCAGTTCTAAAGTAGGAAATTAGTGATTTTCATCAAATTCTATTCATTTCAGAAACAACAAATTGTATCTAAAGCGTATTTCCATATGTAATATGTAAACCGCCGCTTCCTGCTTGTTAATTGATTTTCTGATAGCATTATTGATTATCAACTCATACATATTAGTTATAATAAACTTTAACATCCGATCAACTTGGAGACATATTTCATTATTTACTTAATTGTTTCTTATTAATTATATGGGCAAGTTCAGTTTGAAATTAGAGAACATATTCAGAATCTCAGCTAATTTTACGAGATGTTTTGACATATTCTTAAATCCCAACTAATCTCACCTAATCGGATTACATTATGAATTTAATAAATACATTGTAAAAAACTTCCCGATCTAGTAATTATTAGTAATAGTGCCTACTATTCAGCAAAAATATTAATTAATTAATAGATATATTGGATTACACTGCATTAATAGGTATATTGGATTTTAATCGGAAATACTTTTTCCTCCTACAGCACATTTCTCCCGTTGCAATAACTTTTTTCATTATAATGACGAAGGAAACCTTTAAATCACATCAAATTTTTGTTGTAATAAATTAGCGTCATTTACAATGTTCTATCGTTTCATGAAATTAAGTCAATTCGATAAATTGAAGAGGAAAACGTTATGAACTACTTAGATGTAATGAATTAGTGACAAAACCTCCCTCTTCTATCATTTTTAAACGAGTCGGTTGTATATTTCATCCTGGGTATTTCGGATTTCCGTTCCTTCTTGTCCTTTTTTTTTCAATTTTTTTTTTTTTTTTTCTCATATTAATAATTTCAACATTAAATTTGTTTTATGGATGCAACTGAGCTGTAACTGTCGGTATTTCGTCACGTTATCAAATTTTTGTAATAAAATATTTAACCACCCAAGTTTGAGATTCGATTGTGCTACAAACCAACTTTCCCGACAGGAACTATTTCAATAATTCTTTAACATTGAAATACATGTAAAGGTGAAATGAATTCGTTAGAATCGGGATAGCATCCCTTTTTAGCACTGTAAATTTTTTAAAGTATTGATCTATCGAGTTATCTTCATAAATTTGAATAGTTTTTTTTTTTTATTATTATTATTATGAATGCTTCAATTTTTCTTTCAATTTCGAACTGATTATCTCTCGCAAATTGCGTGAACATAGGTATAATTCTTGCACATCTTTAAAAATCACAAGGAAATTCTATTATTTGCTTTTTAAATCTCAAACTATTGCTTGAATATTAATTTAAATAATGATTAATGATATCATCTTAATAACACATAACCAAATCATATTAAATGCAACAAATAACCATCAGAAAGATTAAATGAGTAATCACATTCCTTGTTAGAATTCAAAAAATCGCAATAAATTTGAATCTGATGAAATTAAAAAACATATATATATTATTCCCCTCTTTTATGTCGAAAAAAATTGGTAAATTAAAGCGAAAAAAATAAATAGATATGGGCTACGAAGGCCATGTCTGTGTTTCATACAGATGAGATGCTAAACAGGAAAGCCTTTATCGGAAATGTAAATCACATTAGATTAGTCCTTATCGTTCAAGATCAAATGAAATTTGAATCCTTTCCATTATCATTGAACTGTGAAGTAGATATAATCAAGTTATGATATAGACAAATCACTAAGTTTGTTACAAAAAAGCCTCAAGCTTAAATCGAAATATTAGTAACTAATGTCTATCATTTTCTTTTTATTTTGCAAAAATGCGCAATAAAATAACATCATCTGTAACATACGAAAGATAGTTGTGATTTGAAAGTCCTTTAAAAGACCAACATAGAATGATTTGATCAACAGGTGAAGGTTTATTTTGTTTAGGCATCATTACTGCAATTATTCTAATCTTCGTTCTTTCTGTTATATAGAAACAAAAAAATTTGTACTGTGTAATCAACTGCAGACTCTTTCCTAGTTAATGAAAATAATTGCTTTTTATAATAATGTAATCATGTATTCATGCACTGACCTTTTCATTATTGTATTAACTAATGCAAAATTATTTTGCGATGGGACAAAGTCGGTAGACAATTAAATATTACTCTGCTAAAAATTTCTCTTATTCAATTAAGTAACTTATTTTCCAAATGATCTTCAAATTTCAGCGTTAATCAGTAAATGTTCCATCCTGAAATTTGATGAGATTTCCCATGAAAATAAGAGAAAGATTTCTGTGAGAGTATAAAGATAATTAATGAAGAGTGAACCATTATTAGTCCTAAATTTTGAGAATCGGACTAAACAGATGCAAATAAAAAAAAAAGCAATAATAAGCACGCAGCTAATTCATCTTACCAGCATATTAACTAAGAAGATTTGCAAGTGATATATATTTTTCTTGACTTAAGGAATTTCGAAAATTTGCTTTATGAATTCCAAGCTCGATTTTGTACCATAATTTTGATGCGATTCTAACCATTTTTAGATTTGAACAATTCGAAAAAAATTCTTACATCTTCACCGTTCAAATATACATCTGTTTTACCGTCTTAGCTGGAATTTCCTCTCTTTTCAGGATTATGATTCCGATTGTTTGTCTCAACTCTTCCATTTGAATTTATTATATGAATCATCTCGAAGATCGTTTTTTCATAACCAGTGTGAAGATACGATATAGCACTTTTTTTTTTTTTTTTTTAGAATAATTGAAATCATCCAACACTGTAGAAGATTCTGTATAGCATACTTTCCTTCAGATTTTTTATCCAATTGTCATTATTCGAGCTATATCTAATTAAAGGGATCGACAACAGTCTGCCTTAGTGTTGCGCATATTAAAACGCAACGAGTAATGATCAGTTATCAGATGCTAATCGATCCAAATATTATCATCTGCAAACGGACGAATAAGGTAAGCCATTAGTTTCGAATGTATGTTTAGAAAAGATTTCGCTAAATATAATGCATTTTTAAGTGATTAGCTAAATAAGTTTCCTAATAGATCGCGAAATTATGAATTCTGGATAATTCCTTGGTGAATTTCAATAAAAGAAAAATGAAATATCCTAGATGTAAGAATCTGCGGGGGAACTACTGACAGCACAAAATAATCGGAAGGAAATTACAGGTAGTGACGAATTCACGTAATCATAGCATAATATTTTTAGTATATATCAGTCAATCATTCATAGTACATATTTTCTGCTTTTGTGATCTTTTTATAATAGAATAATTCATTCCCATTCTGCATTACACAAGCCAAACAAAGTTTAGCAAAAAAAAAAAATTCATTTTTTGGTATCATAACTGAATATCAAAAAAACTCTGTCAATATTTTACCAATCATTTCTGTGATGACATCATCAGTTACAACTATCACTAAGTAAACATTGATCAGAATTAGCTGCCCATACACCAACAGCACGAGTCACACGAATCCTATTTTAGTTTCTAGACTTTTGTTATAAGAAAAGTAAACCTGTAATTTAGAGAAAAAAACAGGCGTTCATATCATTGGAGAGTGTTATTTGATGACATTATCAATGAATCAGTCGTTTTGTAATCCAAATAACTCATTAATAGTATTATCATCAAATATTCCCTGAAAGACCGCGGTTATTCTTCGCAATAATTTCTCTACTTCACTCTCTTGGTTTCTTTATCCCGTCCTCGATAAATAAGGAATAAAGACCACATTTCCTCAAATTCTTCCCATCGATCAAAGTTGAGCCAGTCAGTTTCGCAGCGTCCAGGTCATTATTTCTCGACATTTTTGAGTGTGTCCTCGTCATCGGCATGTGCACTGCGCGGCTGTTGTTTGCTGTGGTGATAGAAATGGGTGCTACGGTATTTGCTCGGATTGTTTCAAAGTTTTGCCTAACTGTGAGGGTTATATTCTATAAATGATGATGAAATTAGACATTAATTTCAACTTGATTTTAGATCATTCCCGTAAAAAATATGTAGAGCGAAATTCATAGAGAAGAAAAAAAAAAGTACGGAATTTGTGTTTAATTCATGTCACTTTCAGTAATACCAATGAATAATTTCGAGGGCAATCATCAGAAAGGTCCACCATCATATGGTTCGTTTTCATATCATTTAGGAAAGTTTCCTTTTGCTCCATAAAATTTGAAGTTTCGTTGTTTTCTCATCATATTGACTTGTATTGATAATACCGGTTTAATCGATTAGGTCAGTCCAGAGATGATAATAATATTACAGAAGCAGCAGTCGGCTCAAGCACAAATGCTGATGGGATATCACAATCAACAGGAAAATTTGGACCTTTTCCGCCATCACCACAACCATCTACTAATCCTGCATATATGCCGCAAACTGTCAATCCCACATTACGTTGGTTAATTAGCTATTTTGATAAGAAGTCATTGATAAATTAGGTTTCTTATTCGTGATAATTCTGAAAGGTATGGATTAATAACTGAGCTTGTACGGATATCGCGTATTTTACATGTATAAGCATAAAAATTATTTTTATCTGAAGTAGTCTCCTCAGATTGGTTCTCTCTTATCGAATTGGTCTCCTCCCATTTGCTTCACTTCATGTCTCTCCCATTCTTTCGAAATGGGATAAATGGAAAGAGACCAATTCGATGCAAATTAGTATTGAGAATAAACCATATTTCTAGCACTCTGTAGTAAATTATCATCTTTTTAGCAAATCCTTCTGCAATGTATCCAGAACCACAGACAATACCAGTTATTGTTGGTGTGCCTATTTTTGGATCACATTCCTGTACAATGACTTGTCCTAGTTGTAATAAAGCTATTGTTACGGAAACACGCACACATGCCGGTTTATTAGCATTCATAATTTGTGGAATACTGCTTCTTTTCGGGTTTGTAGTTTTTATGTGTTTTATTCTTAAAATTATTACATGAGCCGAATTTGGCTTAGGTAGTGGAACAATTCGCTAGGTGTGACAAGAAGTTAAATATCTGTCATTTCAAATCTAGGATATGAATTTCTGGTTTTATATAAAATTTTAAAGGAGTTATCGGAATGGTACTGCTATTATTATATTATGAGGAACATGTGATATAGATTTTTTTTTTTTTTTTCGATCTCAGGATTCATCATATTCATATTCTTTATTTTGCGGAAGAAATTTCAGTCTTTAGGAAATGGTACTACTATAGTTTTTATTTTACAGTTGCTGGCTTGGTTGCTGTTTGATTCCTTTCTGCATTAACGACTGTTTGGTATTCATTTTTCTTATATTTATTTCTTTATGTCTTATCATGAAATCAAATTATTAATTTTTTCAGATCATTCTATTTATAAAGTGCTTTTAATTATAGGATGTGGATCACACCTGCCCAAACTGCAAGGTATTGTTGGGATCCTACAAAAAAATCTGAGAAAACAGGAATAGCTTCCGAATCGAATCTTACAGGTGGTCATGGAGCGGAAATTTTGTGAAACGATTTGCTTTCTATATATTGAAGCAATATTCAGATTATTTGTTTTTTTTTTTTTTTTTTATTTCTTTTCATTATAGCCATTATAGCTAGTGTTAGCATCTTCTTTTATATATTCTTCTAACCAACATTTTTTGAATGGAATCCTGATATAACATCTTGAGTTTTATAACGCAAGACTTTACTTTACCAACCCAACCAAACATACGGAAATGGGAAAACATTGCATCTGTAACAAAAACAAGCATCGAAGATATAGTTGTAGTTACATCTTTAACAACAGCAATAACAACAATATTGATTGCTACTAATGTAATTGATCTGGAGTTATCAAGATTTTATCATGAAGAGGGTGTTGATTTACGAATTACGTTTCCTTTCGACTTTTTTTTTTGATTGTATGAATTACGTTTCCTTTCGATTTTTTTAATTGTTGATACTGTTAATTTCTCCATAATGAATAATGATAGTGTCGCTAGTGATAACTGTGTTTCGGCTTCGAGATACTGAGCCAAAAAAGATTGAGTAGTTGTGCGAACTTTTGAGTTTTTATCTAAAGCTAATAAGGCCAGTAATTGCTGATCGCATTGTATGATTGTCTGGGTAATCTAATAAGCTTGTTTTTGGCGACGATTTTTATTCATTACTGTATATATTAAACATATCAAATATGTCTCAGATTATTTTCATGTGAAATTTATCAAATTAATCCAGCAGTTTCTGGTAACAGTTAACTTTGGGAAGCTAGAGACAAGTGTCGACTATCATCTTACAGAGACATGTTTCTGCCCCTAATTGACGTAACTGATATGTTCCACTATCGCATTTAAACTAGGTATACATTTGCAATGCACTACCGGATGCATTCGAACAAAATAATTGATTTGAAGTTTGATTTCACTGAATCTTTAAAATAAGCGCTAGATACCTATAGCCGTATAATTTAATTTACTCGCTGTTTAGTTTGTTGCTGATTCAGATCTTTTCCCAAATTCAAAGGGTTTGTTTTTTGTAAATAGATCGGCTGAGTACAGCTAAGTGCCGCGAATTGATTCATCATCAAGAAACGTTATATCGATCTGGTGCTAGATGTAATGTTTCTTTTTACTAGAATCGATAAAACTTATATTTGATTTTAGGTACTTCCAATTCCTTCAATTTTTCTGTGATCAAAGATTATTGATATTACATGCCTTCGCGATCATCAAAAATGAAACAATTCTCACTTTGAAATTCAATAAGATTTATAGTAAAATTTATACAATTCTCACTTTAAAATTCAAGTAAGGTTGTAGAAATGATTCCTCGTTACCGAAAAATATCCGCCATTGGATATTTTGGGTTACCAGTTTGCAGGATGACGGATTCTCTTTGCTCGCCTCATCCTTATTGATATATTCATGCTCTGTGCTATGCTTGTTTCTCAGCTGTTTCTTGCTTGTTTTAACTAAGATGGATTGACCT
Organism: Onchocerca flexuosa; assembly: GCA_002249935.1. Taxonomy (NCBI): domain Eukaryota; kingdom Metazoa; phylum Nematoda; class Chromadorea; order Rhabditida; family Onchocercidae; genus Onchocerca; species Onchocerca flexuosa. The sequence continues at coordinate 116,335 of KZ270035.1, forward strand.
AACGCTCTGTTTTTATTACTTCAAATTTTCAATAGCTCTTCATCAGTGATTGATTACCATATTTTTTAAAGTTGTTTGAGTTGCTTTGCATTTCAGTATGTTGAGCTGAAAACAATTGTTTCTCATTTCAATTTCACTCTTTTTATCAGTTCGAAAAATTCATTAAAACACTTTCTACATGAGTGAAGCCTATTCATCTGAGTAAATATTTTTCATGTGAAGTTTCGAAAAAATTATGTTTGTCAAGAAACTTAAAACCAGTCAGTTCATTTGGCGTGAATCTTCGATTGATTAAAATAGAAATGAACTATATCTGAGTACTAATAATATTATTCAAATTATAGACCGTGCTAAGTTTACTTGTTTGTGATTTCAACAAACATACTTTTTCCTTTTTTTTCTTGTGGGAAAAAGTCCAAGTCAAGATAAAAATAGTTCCAAAATAAGGAACTGCTTATTCATTTTTAAATTTACAGCGGCAGATATATTCAAGTAAAAACAGCAATGAGATTGTTAATTCATATATACTCCTCATATCATATTTTGATTTACGAATTCGATATGGGAACTTTTGAATCAAGGGAATAGTTCCGTCACATTTTCTTGAATTTTCTTACAAAATGAAAAACCATATAACAATACCAAAGCTGCCATAAATCAAGAAATTGGTGATGAAAATGTGCAAAATGGCATTTTGCATTTTGTATGTCTTTTTGGCATTTTGCAGGTGGAATTTTGCATGCCATCGTTTGTTTTTGTGTCATACCAAAGACAGAAATGATTTGTTAACTTTACGAAAAAGCAGTTGGGGTGAATTTGTGCAAAAATATTTGAGAAAAGAGAAAATTGCTTCTTTCAACCAAATTAAACCTTGGAAAGGGACTAATAAAATGCATTTTAAACATTTAGAAATCAAGCATCATTTTGCACAAATGAGAAATTTATGGTGATAAGAATTTTTGCAAATATTCTTTCAGGGCATGTTCTTGTCGTTGAGTACTTTCTAACTCAATGTGTAGTCTTTCCAGCTCCACTTCACGTTCTCGGATCAGAATCTGCAAAAAGTTTTTTTTTTTTTTTTTTTAATACTTCTTTCGCCCCTGTTCTTTGAAATGATTAATTCGAAAACCGAAGCGTGTAAGACGAGATTAAGAACTACGTATTTTAAATAAAATATTAAAAAACGCATGCTTCAATTCTCAAATAAAATAGGACTGAAATCAGGTTGTATGGAAAATTTAGAAACATATTATCTGTTAAAATTATAAAAGCAATTCGATCTTCAAGTTTAAAGTTGAAGAATGTACACAGTCAGATATGTTCTTCATTCTAACAATTCTCAATTTGAAATAAATTTCAAAATCAAGAAACTATTATTGACAGACCTGTAACTGTTGCTCATCGGCAACATGTTGTTTGTTTACGCTCTTCAAAGCATTTCTGGATGACATCGCACGGATTTTTTCACCTTCTACGGTTATCGCTAACTAAAAGTGAGCAAAACATATTTTATTACTTTTGCAACATATCAGCATCATAATAAAGTTGTCAAAATCTTACTCCATCAAATGCTTTAATAATTGCTGCTGTCGTATCATTGAAAGTGCTCAATTTATTTACTATTTCTTTCGCTCCTTCTATAAGTTCATTAGAAGCATCCGCAACATCTAAAAACAGCTTATTCGTGTGAATTCGTGTCTAGCTTTTATCGGATATTTATATGATGATAATAGAATCACCATAATCACCGGAGATATCACTTCAATAAGATTAAAAATTTGATTTTTTAAAAAATTCAAATTTAGAATTCTTACTGTGTTCAAAATTTTGCAAATTTCCCGTTACATCTAATTTATGTCCTCATTAAAATAAATGATATGATGAAACAGAATGATGATTATCCATCAATGTTGAAGATATTGCTAATGAAAAGTGTAATTACTAGTGTTTAATTTGTGAATTACCTGGTTGAAGAAGGCGTATTTTGTTATAAGCATCGACATATAAGCCAGCTTTCATCAATGCTTCATCCGCCATCTATTCCTTGTATGAGAAATCAAAACACTACTTTGACTTGTAAAGTTGAAATTAATTCAATAGAATAATAAGCATTATTGATAAGTTACAAGACTAATGCACACTAATGATTTCTAGACAATGGAAAAAATAAGATCCGTGGGAACAAACGCTCGCGTTGCCTTGGAAACACTCTGGTCGGCAGCATTGATTTTAAGAAGCCGTAGTTTCTTGAAAATAATTCTTAAAAACCGTGGGTTCCAGGATTAATTTTAAGAAGCTGTAGATTCCTCGGGAATTTTCGCTTTCTTCATCATTATTGAACGAAAATTTTCATCAATCCTAAGATTGGGTTCACATTTCCATGATTTGTCACAAATAGCAATTACTAGCAGATAGTATTTTCAAACGATTAAGTTTAAAATGACTTGATGATTTGTGCCAGAAAAAGATAATGCAATATAGGGTCGGATGTGGAATAATATATAACTATTGAAACTAGATAGTTCTTTGAATACCGTAATTTTTCGTTAAGCAATTATCATATCTTTCACTGCTAAACAATTCTTATATCTTTCACTGTTGAGCAAATATCGTATCTTACACCGCAATGGATAGTGAAGATATTTCTATCAATTTGCAGATGGTTGAATCTACATTCGATTTAAAGTGATATGTATTAACAATTGAATAGTATATTAGATTTAAAATTAATTGAAATACTAACCCATCTTTACATAAGATCCGAATCTAAGATTTTTCAGGTACACATCCCATATGTTGTCTTTGTCTGTTTTTTACCTAAGCTATTCAATTGAAAAAGAATCAATATTATAAAAAGAATCATATTTTTCAAAATTCAGAAATTTTCTCTTGGTTGATGAAAAATTCAAGTATGAGCGTAAAATTTTTGACTTGCAATCTTTAGCATTTGTATACCAGCCAAAAATGAGTTCCATATTTCTTAATAGTGATTGTTCTACTTATCAGTTCTATTTATGAGTGTCCTATCTACCAGTGTTAGTACGAAATACAAATTTTACTAATGCCAACCAAGTGTGATCGAGATCGAATGTAATCAGTAATGGGGGATGAGACGCTCGAAAAAAAAAGGCGCTAAAATTTTATCGTTCATTTCGAAAGCTTAAAAATTCGTATGTAATAATAATATGCCCAGAATCATTGGTCAATCTTTTTTGGAATCATCATGAATTGATGAAAATAATCATTGCAGGGAAAAATGAAACACGCTAATACCAATAAACCAGAAATTCTCTCTTATTCATTGTATCTAAATTTAGTAGATTTGATTTTTATATCATTTTCTTCTCCGTGATGATATAAACGTCTTCAATGAAATCCAGAATAATTACTGATTCATATTAGTTGTAGAAAAGTTAGAAAAAATTGCTAATGCAGGGATGATTGTGAGAGGAATGATTCAACTATACTTGGGTTGATAAAAAAATCATATACTGAAAATAAATGACCGCGGATTCTTAAAAAGGTTTTAAACTTCATTAAATCACAGGATCACAGAAATTACGGATTCTCTCTTAAAAAATAATAGAAAGAAAATGATTATAAAACTCTTGTGATCATTTTTAAGGAAGCACAAAAGGTCAGAATGATATAATTTTAAAATAACAAAGAAAATTTGAGGGAATATAACAAACTTAATGGATATGATTAGTTCATCGACTTTTTTATATTACTTTAACTTCCTGTGATAATATTTGAAAATTTGAAATTCCGCTACTTTGCAAAAAAAAGGCTATTTCGAAGAAATGGCAAAAAATTTTTTGGTAATAAAAAATGCGACTTAAGAGATGTTAGCAATGTTTTATAAACATAAATTAAGAATGAAGATGATGAAGTTTGTCCGCAAAATCAATTTAAAAACAAAATAAAAATCATTAGCAGTTGCATATGGAACATCATTAATAACTAGTACTTCGAAGCCGGATTTATTATCTATATTAATGTGAAAAGCAAAGTAAAACAGATAACACATGAAAAAATGAAAAGAGGAAATAAAATAGGAGTAAAGTAAGATTAGGTAGCACAAAATACCGAAAAAAAAAAGATTTTAAAACTTGAAAAAAAGATTTTGAAGTTCGAATATATTTTTGGCTGCCAATAGTTGTCTTATTCATTGTTTGAAAGGCCAAATTGGAAATTAGTCCCTTTTTTTGGAAAGAATGATTAAATTAGATGAACGAATCAAACAACAATTAATGAACTTGATAAATTAGATGAGGCTTTTTCGATCACTGAGCATAGCGAACAGCTTCCGCCACAGCGCAACATATACGATAACTAGAATCTGTTGAATAGAAACATTCACTTCCTTCCGGACATCGAAATGGTTCCCAAATTTCCGTTTCACTACCACAAGCAATCACTAAATTATGGCGATCACGAATTGCTATATCCTTTGTGCAGAAGGTTAGCACTGCAAAATACAAAGTTGTGATTATTTTGAAGACTTTCAACAGATAGAATTGTGCCATCGGAATATGTTCTTTTTAATGAAATGTTCATTAATGATTGGAATTTCATTAATTTAGCTTATTCATTAGACGTGCTCTCTTCTTTTTCAAAATCTTCGGAAAAAAAAACTTTAATCTTAAATCTGCCTTTTTCTGTTGTGGGTGGTCGTTTCGGCGATGGTACACGGTAGAATTTCGTTGGGTCGAAAATGTTTTCTGCATTCTTCTCCAGATTAGTTTCACTAGAGTTCTGGAATAAACGGAAGTTGAAAATGCAATAGCTGTCTGATTGTAATTATTATTTAAAAACAGTGCAATGTCCGAAATGAAAGAAATATCTTCTTTAAATCAAAAGCTTTCCAATTTTACATTCGTATGAATTCGATCCAAATTTAAAAGAGAAATGGATTTTTTAATTGGAAATTAAAATAACAGAATATTTGACCATAGTAGAAGATTTTAAATCATCTTGTTCACTTGATACAATCGAGAGTGAATTCACCGAAGATGGACCATGAACATCCGTTGGAACTAAATTAATCTCATCATCATTCATTGGCAACAATGCCTTGCTGAGATCTGAAATTTATAAATTGAATTTTAGAAGCACAACTTTAAGATTAACGCTGAATGTTCAATAAAGCACTTCTAAGTAATCAAAATGATGGGGAAAGCAGTAAAGTATTGTAGGTTGCATTGATGATTTCATTTCGATGAAATGACTGTTGATTTCACGAACAAACAAATCTCGTTAAAATATTTGCTCCATCATTTACTTAATATTATTCATAAGCGAAAGGTATCATTCGTGACAAGGAACAAATTTTAACCAAGTCTAAATCAGAAACTAATCTTTTTTGTCTATGAAATAAACACTTAAGCTTGACATGTGTCGTAGCTTCATCTATTTGAAATATTTCTTCAGAGTTTAATGAGATCATATTATGAGTCAAATTCTATCAAATTTTAGTGTGCGTCACTCAAGTTCGCTTTTTTGAAAAGTTTAGTCCAGTTATGGCGAAGAAATATCTATAATATATATCAAGCAGTATTTGAAAACAAATGATTGGTGTTGAAATTATCGAAAAACAACAGAACGGGTAATGGTCAATCTAAGTACACGGCTACTATCAATTGGAATCGGTCGAGCAGATATTTTTTCGTTTTTTTTTTTTCAATGAAATACTCATCAATTAAATCCCTCTCTCCCTATTTAACGAAAAAAAAGGCTACAATTAGTCATCGACTAGCATCGTCCATCATTCTAATGCTGCATGATCCAAAAAATTAAGGAAGGCAAAAAAAGATATCAGATGCCTAATTCTGCACTCAAAATTATCGTTATTTTCAGGTAATCTTCGAACTATTCCTTACTCTCCTTATATTTCTGATTGCTTTCTTGACCATATTGTTGAGTTTTCTTCTTCTTTTTCTTTGCATTTCCAGCAATATCGTTCTCCTTACTTGCATCGTATACAATTGCTGCCAAAGTAATATTACAACAATAAAATGAGATTGTAGTTCTTACAAATATTAGCTCAGAAATTTTCACACTTTACTGCAAAAAAAATGTTTAAAATTACAATGGCCCGAAGGCCCGTTACATACCAGATGGAGCGTTCAATGGTTCATGATTTTCTGGTACATATGTACGACTACCATCGGCAGATTTCTTCATCGAGAAGTCATAGTCAGAATAATCCGCGCTAGCATCATCTGTATTGTCATTTTTATCATTTTATCAGTTGATGAGCATCTATATTCCATTTAACTTGCGAATTTTCCACAGAATCAGATTGTACTTTATCAGGATATCAGCACGTCATGTAATTTGTAATATGTAAAATCGCCACCAAAAAATTTAATATAGTTCTGCATATATGCATATATAAGTTTTGTACAATTATATATATGTACAGCAAATTTAAATCAAGTAAATTTATGAAGTGAACAATGAGCGAACCGATGTTTTCATCACTAAATGATGGGAAGTTAAATTCGTGATCCACCATGTTTGTTTGCTTATTTGGAAAATCTTTGAATGCGGCTCCAATTTCTTTTCGAGCTTAAAAGTTGCAAAGTAAAATACATACAGTTTATTTTTTTACCGAAAATTTTTAATAAGTTCTTTGCTACAGCTTTTCTAAAGTATTTTGCATGCTACACCTAAAGAAATGAAAACCGTAAACAAAAAGTTAATATATTAAAAACTAACATGATTTAATTGGAGTGCGACGAATTTGGTTCGAAAATTTGTATGAAGAACCATCTTCCATCGATGAAGTCATATTGAAAGGATTAATTGAGGTAAGAAACAAATGTCCCGATTCAAAAGCCTGAACAATTTATAGTTATATCTCACCATAAACAAATCGAGATCTTTCAATTATAAATTTAGCTAATTTATAATTGAAAGATCTCGATTTGTTTTTTTAAACTCTTTTAAATTGTGTAAAACTGTTATTAAAATTCTTTGAACCTCACTATCACGAGCAGGATTATTGTCCCGGTTCTCGAATGGCGAAAACTTTGTCTCTTCATCGATGTGTATCACATTAGAAGAATCACGTTGCAATTGATCATTGGATTTAGAAGGATTTCTTTCTATGAGATCGGTTGATGTCATTGTTGGTTGAGGTGTAATTTTAAACGAAGCAGTGGAAATGATCGGACTCAAAGGCTGTTTCATCCGTCTTCTTGTGTAAGTTTTGGTTGTAGGCTGCTTGAATTGAAGAATTATTGGCATAAATTTAAAGTTTTTCTTTAAAAAGGGAATATTGAAAGTTTTTATTTGGAACTTAATTTAAAATTCTAGAATCTGAATCAAAATCTTTACAGAAAAAAATTATTGCAAATCCTAAATTTTGAGACGCACGAAAAAGATTAACATCAAGAGACAAGGTTTTAGAGAAGTATGGTCATCAAATTCTGAAATTATAATTCGAAAATCAAAATTAATTTTTTTGAAAAGAATAATTTGCTGAGAAAGACAACTCACTCTGTTTCTTGATGCAATTCCAGTATACAATGCTTTAGAGTTCAGAGGTTTCAAAAGAATCAGTGATGCAGAAGTCGTAGTTTGTAGTGAAGAGAAGTAAGATAATGTCGTTGTTTTTATTCGATTACGATCATATGAAACGACTTCTTCTCCTGTAGTAGAATGATCCTGGAATTGCTGATGTGATAAGATCACTCCAGAGCATTATGTTCTATCTGTGTATGTACCATTATTTTTAACTATTTTACATACATTTTTATGTCCAAAATTTTCTTTAAAATTTATCTCCAAAGAATTTCGAAATTCCGTTATATAACACAATAACCTGCATAACGCTTGTTGAAATGGAAGAAACGGTGGATGTTGCGGAATTTTGATTACTTATTTCATCGGTTTCCCTGAAATTTTCCTACCTAATAAAATATTCAAACAAGAAACAAATATTTTTTTTTTAAATTTAACTTGTTTGATCTACAAAAATTTCAATTTCCTGAGCAGCGGTATCTTTATTGATTGTACAGAAGATAGTGAGGAATTATTGCTATCTCAATAGTATGCATGAAGTTTAGAATCTTAAAATGTATTCTCTGTTCTTACAAGTTGAAACTTCTGATTCAGACAATTTAATGGATTATTGAAAATCAAAAAAAAAAAAAAAATTAAATCCGAAACTCACCAGTCAATACTTTGATCCTCATTTTCGGTAACTGAATCCGTAACAGTTGAAAGTTTCCTTTCAGGTGTTTGTTGCACCTGTGGTGATGATTCGATGTCTGACAGAAACCCTTAATAATTTTGAAATTTCAAACTGTAGAAAGGAACTAAAGGTAGAAGATTATAGAAACTTTTTATCTTGATCACTGACATCATGTTTAAACTTCAGTTTAGTAGGAATCAGGAAAATGTTGCTTCTACTATGACTATTCTATCGGTTATTTTGCCTTTTCGGCAAGTTTTTGGAAATATGCCTGTGTTCCACGAGCAGACAGTGATCACAGTATTTGCGTTGATTTTGCATTTATAAGCTATCGCATCACTTATATGCTAATTTTAAGGAAATCCTACTTCGACGCTGAATATTCTTGATCCACAAATTCTGTTATGATTTTCCTTGATCATTTATGAATTCCAGATAAAAAGTTGTTAATTGTTACTTTGAGAATGATCATTCTTATCTGATGAAACGATGTTGATATTCGTCATATTTTGGTCTTCTTCAAAGCTGTGAAAGGAACTTGGTCGAAATATCTGAACAACGTCTTTGGTTGCTGATGGTACTGTCGCAACTTGAAATATCAGACGTCCTAAATATTATCCTTGCGATTTATTGAAAAGAAGTTTTCCTTAACAGATTTAACAATTTTTACACACGATCGAACCCTACCAAATAAGCTCTAAGTTTCTTGAAATTACTGGTTTTCATAAATGAATTACCAAACAAACCTTTCTTTGAGTTTGTCTTCATTCTGGCCGTTGCTATATTCAGTACACTACTTTCTGTTTCTGAAGCAAGATATTCTTCCTGATTCTTAGGAATTTCAGTGGTAATAGCAGTGGTCGCAGATAAATCGCCATAGATTAGATCTTAAATATAAACATGTAAAAACTAGAGTAAGAAAGGAAACCAAACTTCCACTGAAAAGTTTAAGTCTTGAAAAAATTTCAAATATAGTATCAAAGCTAATGAATTTGCAAGATTTAGAAAAAAAAAAAAAAAAAAAAAGTGGAAACGGACCGATAGCTCTGGGAGTAAAGTCGCAGAATCGCACTCTGTAATTGTGTCCTTCGACAGCAATCGCATTGATAAGCTGGTTGCGATGATATATTTCCGTTCGCAGATCAGATCCAATTGGTTTAGTAAATGCTGCCTCTCTACAGTTCACTTCATCTCGAGTTCGTAAACGACAACACAACACCTGTATCCTATACCATGAAATGATAATATATCAAAAGTACTATTCCATCTGGAAATGGGTTGTCACTTTTTTCTTAACAGGGTTAACTTTACCTTGTATCCGATAAACGAGTTATACCAGATATGTATTCTCGCGGACGACATGTATACGATGATTCTGTATCCACAACTGGATCAAACAAATGGCTATAGTAGCAATCTTCTCTTTCTATTTCTACAATCCCTGTGGGAATACCATACCATGGATATAGCTATAAGTAATTTAATTAGTTAAAATTCTAGCTTTCTGACATATTACTTCATAATTCTGATCTTTGAATTACATGTAAAAGACCCTGAAAAAGGAAGAAATAGGAAGAAAAAAATTTAATGACTACAATTATTTTGCAATATTTAAACAAACCTCGTCCACTCGCTCACAAGTAATTGCAAAAACGATATCCTGACGTATAAAACCTTGCGAGCCCACCATTCGTACGCTAATTCTTACGGCACCTGATTTGTTTATTTTTGTTTCATTACAGTAGAAGCTTTTATACTTAATATTTGGTAAATATGTGTTGAATAGTTTGACAAGTTTGTTGAATAGTTTATACATGTTGAATAATTCATGGTTAACACAAAATAGTTTTTTGTGTTGAACAATTTATCGTTTTTCGAGATTACTGACTCTTCAAGTACCTGAGGATTTGGCGCATTCGACACGAAAATTGTCGAAAGGTGAAGAAATGAGTGGATTTTGTAGAGTGCTTACAGCAGCTACAAATGTTAGAAATAAAACAGCAGGCTTAATTATCATTTCTGCAAATATATGCTTTGAGAAAAAAATAAATTTATAAATAAAAAAACAGTATCGGAATGAATAAACTTTTCAGATTGTTAGATATCAACTTTTAACACCGGAATTTCGAGAGATAAACTTCACATGAATCTTTCTTCCTCATGCGTCCATCACGGCAATTCGAAACAACTTCCGCCAGAAAGTTTACGCTGATATCTCAGTTATGCCAGTTGTTCGTTTAAACATTCAAAACTCAGCTTGTTATGGAACTTACTAAAGAATATTTTCTATTTAATTAACAAATTCTCACATCACCAATCAAGTCGAAGAGATTGGAACTTGAAAGAAAGAAATGAAAGATAAGATTTTATTAATTCCATAAATTATAACGAGAGTGTCCGGTATAATCTGACTGCGGAAATTTATGACCGCTTGTCGTAATTTGATAACAGAATTATTCATCTTTCGAAGGAGTTTACCGTGAAATGTTACCGTAAAATCACTTCCTTCGGTTCACAGTTTCCTAAGTTCGCATTTTTATGGAGCATCTAATCTCAACCACTAAAGATCGACAGTATCATTTCACTTTGCTTGAAGCTTTCTGATAAATATCTCGCCCTATTCTAGTATCACCTACCTATTATCCCTCTGTGAGGAAATGTTAAGATTGAAAGATCTGCTTGGAAATTCGAAAATGCGTGACTTAGGCATCGCAAGAACACATAATCTGATGTGCAATTCTGGGAGGTTATTCGTGATATCGAAGTAATGTGAAGAAAATATAAAATTAATTATTTTAGTATTATCATTAATTCTAATGAACTTTTTTGATAATTGTCCAACCTCGCCCTATATACTTAAAATTGTGTCACATCTAAAATCATTTCAAATCCTTTTTTACTGACAATGGTTCAATGCTCTTTGTTTAACCAGTATGAAGAAAATCATCTTTCATGAGCACTTCGATGACTGTGTAAATTTGTTTTTTCGTTTATATATTTATATTTTGAATATATATCGAACATTTGGTTGTGCAATATAACTTCAAACCGATTATTATATCTTCTGCATGATCAAATCATGTTCATCCTACAGCCCTTACAGTAAGCGATCTTAACTGCTGTAGATATAGAATTCAAAAGAAGTAACACTGATCCGTTCCATTTCACATTTCTTTGCTATTTTTTAATTCTAAATCTTCTTTTTTTTTTCTATGAAAGACGTTAAAGTTCAATTGTTAGATACCATGATGATCAATCTGCTTGTATGATATCTCTAGGAAAGAACACGGAGGATTGAAAAAGGAAGAATTTAAGAGCACATAAAAAAGAGATTGTTGATCTTCATTTTTGTCACAAATCAAGTAATAGTTTAGGATTGGGTTGGCTCATCGAATTTGGAGAAAATTCCGTAGATTGGAAAGTTTAGAATATTGTTTCAAAAATATTGTACTCGTAAAGAATTCTCCATGCACACCGATAATATCCGATATTGTTCGATGAAAAAATGATATAATTGAAGGAGTCTGAAACTTCACAATTCTGTTACGCTCTTTGCAGATTTTTCTCTTTTTTTCTATCTGTCGGCTAGGAAGGCCTTTGCAGATTATTAAAAATTAAGAAATTTACTGGTCAGATGAAAAAAATTCGAAAATGTAGAATATTTCATGTTCAAAATCTGAGTATGCAATGTTTATTGACCTTATTTTCTCAACAACGAAATCGTTTGGTATAAATCTTTTTACAATGATATATTTCTCTTATTTTTCTAAGCAATTCAAAAAGTCGAGTGGAAATGAAATTATTATGGAGTTTTCACATTTTTTTGGTCTTAATGCAAGCCTCACTTGAACACATATACAGTTACAAGTAATAAACCGTATATATTTTTCATTAAAGACTAAAAAGCTGTCACAATAAGTTCCTGGAAATACGCAACTTTCCGACCCATTAACATTATGTATCATCGTGCACCGGATAGAGCAGTATATGAAAGGCGATTCTGATGTCACATACATTAAGTTGTGCCGTAACTATTAAACTACAGTCAAATACCAAACGATATATTTTCCTTTTCACTACTTCGGTATTCATAAAGCTATATATAGTGAGAATGAAATTATGATAAAAAGACAAGAACATAAAGATTGGAAATATTTTAAAAAAAAAGCATATAATTCAGTGGAAAAAGAAAAGCAAATGGCAGAATTTCTTGAAAAACTGAACTCGAAAGTGAGTAAATGAATTACAATTTTCGTCAAAAACAGTTCAAAAATAGGTTGTTGCTCTCGAAGGAAACGTCGACACATATTATATATTAATACATTTGTGTAAGAAATGTACGGCATATCAGCGGTCATCGGATAATCAGGTCGACCACTCTACCGCTGCCTGTATTAGAACCGAACTGCTACGAATAGAACTGTGATGCCGGACTGCTCCTACAGTAAATTCCTCTTTCAGCAGAATTTGCTGCCAAACTTCATTCATCTACCATTTAAGGGAACAACTAATCTGGAAAACTTTTATAATAAATGACTAATATCTTCTTTTGGAATAATCATTAACAATCTAAACAGAGACCACTGAGGGATTGAAATAATGAATTTATTTCCTTCGGTAGCGTTCATGTGTTGCATACTGAAAAGCGAACTGCAATACGTTTTAGATATTCAGCGTAATCCTTCTGGAACAAAATTTTCTCCCAAAAAGGTGCAAAAATGCCCTTTTTTTATATGATTGAGAAAAGTGTGTCTCGGAAATTGCAACCAACTATTTGGGAAGTGTTCAGATTAAGATTCTCCTCAGTAGTGAATTGTCTCAATCAAAACCACTTTTGGATTTTCAGGCGGATAAAATAGATCTTAAAATTGAACTGAGCAGAAGAAATCCGTGAATTCAAATTGTAATATGCTGTATTTACGTGGATATTTATTTTCAAATCAAACGGTATATGTGAAGTTCACACAAAAAGGGCATATTACAAACTGTGGATGAATGTTTTTCAAGATTCGCCATCCAAGCTAATTGCGAATCGCAAAAGGGCTGAGTTGCGACTGCAACAAGATCAAATGGAAATCTATGATTATAATAGAATTAAAATAATTCATAATATGAAGTCCTTTATAAGATGCAGAGATATCGAATAATTTGAAATACAATTATAATAATACCGATATCATATTCAAAAAAAAGTTTAGTATACTGATTTTTATATCCCCTATTTTAAATGGTTCATTCCCATCTAATTTCAATTTTGAATTGTTCTGACACTATGACCATTTTGCAATTCTTGATCATCATTAAGATAATCGGACAATGTATTAGATTAAAAGTATGTTTTACAAAACCAACTTTATTATTTCGATTCAAAAATCACATTTCAGGCAGGTACCTTTTCTGTAAAAACATCAGTAGACTTAATGTAATTCCGACTGCATAAATCTTCCGAGAAATAATTCTGCAGTCTGGTAATGCCTAATGAAATGGATAGCATTTGCAGTGTATGATGGCATGTTTTTGGTTTCCTTTACAATAATGCATACATTTCAACAAACAGAAGGAATCTTTTGCATGCAAGAATTCATCGATTAAGACTTCTGACCGAACAGTCATACTGAAAGATGGCCTGAACAGCAATTTTTGAATTACGTAGTGGGGAGCCTATTTATTAATTGGTCGTTAATAGTGCTGTTATTCATCTAAAAACAGGCTGAAGCTTGTTCAAACACTCGTCTCTGGGACCAGCCACTCTTGCATTTCTAATTTTGGGCTTCAAATCGAGTGTACAGAATTAAACATTGCATTTCACTTCCAACCTACTCCACATTTTATTGCGAAGCGCAGATTGTGCAAACCATTGCATTTAATAAGCAGAGAAAAAATGAAAGCATAGCACACACAAGAAAAGGTGGATGCAGCAATGAGTAGCGCACTTGCAAGTTCAGGTTTACTTGTTCCAGCTGCATTCCATCCAGTCAGAAGCTAGCAAACTGTACTGCAGCTTCACCCTCACTCACTGCATGCTGCGTCCACTGTTTTACAAGGAAAACCTTTGATCGGCGCCTCTTTCAATGACACCATTCCTTCCTCTTCCTGTCTTCGCTCGCGGAATTCAGCTTTATCAACCAACTACGATCAACTGAATCGAGACATCCTGAACGAAGCATGCAGGCATGCACAGATACAGACACACACACACAAACACACACACACACACATACACATACACACACACACACACACATACACATACACATACACACACACACACACACACATACACACACATGCACGCTCAGCACTATACACACCAAATAGACGCCGAAGCAAAACTTCTCTAAACCCTACCAACCAGATAGAGAGAAGGGAGAGGGGGATTCTCGACCTTCTGAAACGACTACCTATCTTTTCTACTCTTGTTTCTCTTCATCTAATAGAGGGACAATATTTCATGGATTGTCTCTGAGCTGCTGCTGATCAGCATTCTCTCTCTCGCAATCGTTGACCGATCCTCCCGCGTCTCCTGCACTCACGACATGATACTCCATGCGGTACTTGCACCTCGTTGTGCCTCCCCTTACATCGATCGATGTGGTGCCCCTCTTCCCGGAGCACTACATCTGCCACCATCCCAAAGCGTCGTCCCTTTTTATTCTTCGTCGTCGTAATAGTAGCAGCAGTGGCGGCGGCGGCACAAGCGACACTAAACAAGTCGCATTGCCCATCAGTTTGCCCGAGTCGACACAACGACGTTACTACCCTCACATTGCTTTGTCTTGCTACGGGAACTCAACGCACATGTCCGCTCCCGTCTCATCCGTCAATCCATCCGGCTGATCATCCGCAGTCGAACATCGTGCTGCGTTATCAGTGGTTGCAGTTGTAGGCCATTCAACTACTTGTCTGCAGTGGTCCTTTCTTTTGCAGTGGCTTTCTACTCAAGGCGATAATCCCCGTAGACCTTTACTGTAAACATACCTTTTCATTACTATGCATGTTTCTCTTTCCATACCCGACAATTAACTGAAGCCACCTTATAGTTTTTCTACGTGCATTCCGGCATAAATACCATATTGCTGATGATGCAGGGATTCCTCGATTCCATAGAATCTGTTTTTTTTTTCTTCGGAATACGATATTATGACATTTGTGCATAATAAACGGATTTTTTTTGTTATATATATGTAATTTTCTTCCACTATTTTGATGCCACTTTACGTGTTAATTTGGATTCGCTTATTTATGCTGCATCCGTTTCGTAGATTGGACTCAGAATTCTAACTTTTCTTTGCAAATGAATTGTAATATCAGCTTTTACATTATACAGGAATGATTAACGATTGACAGTTAGAAAAGATTCAGCTGTAGCAGCACAACAAAATATCGTTTTGAATCAGTAGAGAGATGTAAGTGATTCATCTCATCTAAAACATGAATTTATCCCAGACTGCACTCCACTACTTCCGGCATTCCCGATGCACTTTCCCGAAAGATATTGCTCATCTTGATTGGCGAAATTTATGTACATGATTCAGAATAATGGGATCAGCTGTTCCATTCCACCGTTCTCTCCCAGGCACGATGCAGCAGTTTGAAGTGATGATTTTTTTTTTATGTTCTTCAATGTATGATTGACTGTTTACTGAAAATGATATCCTGGTGTCACTTGTGAATCATGACATCATCACTTTAGTATCACCAGCACCAAGTTCTGTTTGAATCAACGACGAAATGTGACACCATCCCGATCCCTATTTTAGTTAGGTCACCACATCATCTTTATCATGTAATGTTCTTGTCACTGAGGCTAAATATCCTGGAATGAGACATTACTTGCATTCTGAAATCAGCATTTTTACACATCTTGGACAATTACCCTCGTTTTTATTATTGTCAGAATCTCAGCATACAGAATAAGATAGTGCTATAAATTGCTGCAGAAAGAGACAATTCAGCGTACGCCTTCATCTCACTTTCTCAGTATTGTGACTCTTTTTCATGCATTCTTCCTCGTCTTCCGAAAATTTCACAAAATGCACTGATTTATCAATCAGTTTGGAAAACACTAAACCATCTAGTGAGATAGGGCAAAATACGAAAGTGTGCGTTACAGTTCATGAAACATCTCTGTAGCCCAGAATCAAACAATCAAAACTGACTCACTCCTCGGTTATCCGCGTTATCAAATGGCATCCTCATGAGTGGATACAGTTCAATCGAAAGAGGGAGAGGGTTGAGAAGGGGCAAAGAGTGAAAAACGTTTTTGTGAAATTAATCATTCCGAAAAAGTGTTGTCATCATTATGAATAGCAAGCCAATTGAATGACGAAAACAAAAAACGATGTCGAAGATCCCGAGACCAGTATCACTTGAGGATTCGGACATTTACAGGACTTTAATATAGATCATTCGAATCTTTTCTGGTGATTGATGCCTTTTTTAACACTTTTTTGTATTATCAGGGTGACTACAAGCATAACTTGTACCAATGTCAATTTCAATAGTTTTTTTATTTATTTTCTAATTTAATGAATTTTTGTACTGATGGATCTATTACACCTTTGCTGAACAAGGAACAGGAGTAATGTAATTATGTGATAGATACATTTCTTTTTTTCGTAATCCTTGAAATCTAACATCTCTAATCAGTGATCTCAAAAAAAAGTCTCCGTAAGCAATAAGACTTCTTTGTGGAAATTATTTTTATGCTTTTCTCAAAAATCTTTGACAGGCTCAAGTTGTTAAGAAGATTTCTCGGTTTTTTATTCATCGGATTTTACAAACTTCACATAATCGTTAAAAGTATTCTTTCCATTTTTTTTTCTTCTCAAGTTTGCTTATGCCATATACCAAATCAAAATGTTCGAAATCTCCATATAATTTTAGTACATCCAGCAATGCACAGACTTACCAAATTCTTATGTTTTGCCATGAAATGAATCTTCTATGTTTCTGTTCTTCATCATCCATCAACGGATGAATAACCTAATCATGTGAGGTGAATAATAGGAACATAAAGTACATGAACTTTTTTTTTTGAAAATTGTCTTTTGTTCCTAAACATTTTCCAGATCCTAAATATTTTGAGGATTTCTCTTGCGCTTTGTCCCTTATTAGCATTTAATTAGCTTAACGTCTTAAAACAAGTGGCTAAAGTGAAAAAAAAATTTTTGTTTCGTTTTTTTTTTGCTATATGATATTGTATTTACTTTCTTATGCATACGGAAATATGATACAATGAAAGTATTGCTACAGAGTCATAATTGCCTTCGAAAATCGAAACTTTTACCAGTGGTCATTTGGCTTCTTTGATTCCTTCTCATACAATTCCTTCAGATATCCGCTTTTTCTCCTTTCTGTGACTAACTTTTGCCTTAATAATATATATAATAATGACTTAATTATATTGATAACTCATGCAACAAAACAAGTGTACACCTATGATCCATACTTCAGCAACATTTCTTTAGAGACAGGCATGACTGAGAAGAGGGGAAATGAAGAAACCTTTGTAGTAATTACAGAAAAAAAAAAATTAGAAAATAGATCTTTCTCTGTTGTAACAAGGAAAGTAGATCTTCAAAAGATTATAACATTCTAAAATTGTATTTAAAACATCAACAGAAAGAGCACTTAACATTACCTTTTCATTTCAAAAAAGCATGAGTTTTCATTTAGATCATTTCGTAGCATTTTATTTATATATAAATAGTTTACCTTTTTTTTTTTTTTTTCTGATTAATCAACGTGGAAATTCACTGAATTTGAAAGATTTGATCCACTAACAAACTAACCGAATTTAAGTATATAGTTATCAAAGATAACTTTAGTGGAATAACAGTAAAAGAATGGAATTTTGAACTGTATGAGCTATATGTGAAAGTGGTGCGTTGTAGTTGAGTCATACATATGTGAAAGTGATTGAGTTCACTGAACTGAAAATGCTTCATGAATGATTAATAAAATTTGCTATAATTTACGCCTCTGTAATATATGATCAAATTTTTATTGTGTAAATTTAATAGGAAATACTTCAAATTTCGGGCTTATGATCTATTGAGAGAAGACTTGCTTAGTGTAAGATTATTTCCATAAGGCTGTGTTTCGAAGCACACTTAGTTCATCATCTCGTTTATTTGAAAATCAATAAGAATTGAGAATTTTCAAAAATGCTAAAGGCTGTTTTAGGTGTAATAGTCGCAATACTGATATGATGAAAGGTGTGAATTATCATTTGGCAAGAGAAGAAATGGCCGTATTCTTCGGATAGTGATGGGTTGATGAGGGGAAGCAGCTGTCCTCTTTGTTTTTTCGACTTTGTAGTTTGAATTGTGCAGCACAAGCCATATCACACTAATCGTTTTGTTCACAAATTCTGTTCTCTTCCATCACCGCCTCAATTCATTTCTACTTTTCCAATTTTTTCCTTGCTGACATATACAAGGCTGTTTGATTGTTGATAAGTTTTCGTCATATTTGATGAAATTTTTCCTGATAGATGAAATTCATTGCATTATGAGCTTCTAAAAGCGAACAGCGTTCTTTGCTCATATCATGCCGCTTTCACGTGAAGCAATGGATTTCACTGATCGATGAATGAGTGGAATAAAGTAATCGGTTAGAAGCTGATATCAAATAGACTATCAGGAAATTGATATTGAATAGCCTAAAGTTTTTAGTATTTTGATGCAGCCTCTGGATCACTGCTGTAGAGTTTTTGTGAATCTTTTGAGCTGCTACAGATGATGATTGCTTATGGATGGTTATGGAGCTTCCGGATTTTACTATCATTTTTATTTACTTTATTTACTGATTGTCGAAATTTCGCAGTGTGGTCTACTCACTATTTCATATCCTTTCCCGAATTTCGCAAGTCTCATTGTTATGGAATAGACCTCATTTCGTGTTTGATGTTGTTTTTTTTTTTTTGCCATGAGATTTTCGTTCGTAATAATGAAAATTTTTACTTCTTTTTCTGAATCTGATCATTTTGCAACTGAACACGAACAAATGAGGAGGATCTCGAATCGTCCTTTAGTGATACTGAATTGCTGTTTGCTTCAACCGACATTATTAGGAATTGACGAATATTGAAATAAATGGGGAATTATTTTCCTTTAGGAAATTTAAAACAAGTTTTTTTCGTATGTAATTAGAGAATAATTCTCGACATGAAAAAATTCAAGTTGTAAAAAAAATACATACACGTATATGGATCCGAATTTCATAACTTCGATAATTAAATGCTTGATTTAGAATAAAGTACATCGTACATTCGCTTATTCCTTGTCAGCCATTGATGTGAATAAAGTACAAACTCTGAATGATTATTGATGGATGGAGGAAGTATATTCATTATTTAAAAGCTTTTTCCTGTTTATCACTTTTCCTGGATCTATATAATAACTCAATATCAGTAGGTAAGCCACTACTATTTGACAGCCTGAAATCTATATCAAAATATTTTAATACACTTGGTGTATTCTCCATGAATGCATAGTCTTTTTTATGTGTATTTTCATCCTCGCATTTATCGCCAACAATGATTTTAATTCCGAAGTTATTGATTTCGAAATATTCGTCACTTTAAATCAGCCGAAAAGATAGGACATCATGCTTCATCACTTTTTGGTTAAGCAATTGTCTTTGAACAAATTTTCTACTTTCTTTGTTTCAACATTTTCATTGATTTCATATCTTTATCTTTAATTTCGTTATTGCAGCTTGGCCATATGTGAAAATTAGAAAAAACCTCAAATGAGATTAGACCTGTTACAACAGGAAAAAAAAGAGGAAGTGAAGATGTGCCACAATTCATATTATTTGGTAAAATACACCAACTGGTCCTAATTTTTTTTCTTTTGTTGACATTTTAGACATCTATCATAAAATCAATGTGCAGTAGCATTAAAAAGCAGATATTTTAACGGCAAAAATACTTTTTATTTTAGTTTTAAAAAACATTCACTTCCTTTTTTGCTTCATTTCAGTCATTGAATGTGGTTACCAAAGTTTAAGATTCCGCGGTTATCTCAGCTGATGATGGCTGAAAGAACAGAAACAGATTAAGTTTGCTACTGATGATGCTGAAAGATACTGGAAGAGTGGTTGCAGTAACAAGGAACTTCGTGAGCTTAGCTGTTAGTTGTAGCTTGATGTATTATTCGGTCTAGCTTATTTCTCTTCCTCATTCTCCCATTAAAAAAGCCGCTTCCGGTTAGCTTCTGTTTCTTTTGCCATCTCTGAGAGATAGATGTTATCTTTGTCTGATCAGGAGTGATAATATTACATCCTTTAGAAGAAGACGGACCACTCTCGCTTCCCCAGTTTTTTTTAAAATCAACATAAACTAAACACATATATAGCCACCATTGCAAACAGATACATATGCATGAGGTGCTTGTGTCTATACATCCTGTTTACAATGCATGCATAAAGTAGGTATGCATTTATCTATGTAGCCGACCTGGATGCATCTACTCAAACATGCATTCAGAAGGAGGATAGGATATGCAAAGAGGGTTCGCTTGTAATGCAATTTTTGTCCCCATTTTACATTTTCCGACATCTTCTTCATTATAATACACTTTATTATTAATGCCTGATCAGTTGTCATATCGTACTTCATATTATCATAAAAAATAGTCTGCTAACTTTAAAAGTGACCTAATAACACATACGCGCATAATTCCTAACATTAAAGCTAATTATTTCATTCTTCATTCATTCATTCATTCATTCATTTGGATTTTGGCGATTCTCGGATCATTCATTATCAAATATCTTCCAATGACAATGACAACTTGCCCTGGGCATCATCCTCTTATCCCTTCTTCCTCCGTAATTTCTTTTCTTCCTTTCCCTTCTGCCACAGTTTTGAAATGTCTGATTGGATGATATTGTAGGCATCAACAATAATTTGAAGATTGTTTCTTTTACAGTACAATGGCACTGATACGCATTTATGCAAAACTCATGCTAATTATCGAAGTTTCGCGAACTCCTGGATTTCCGAGGAAGAGCGCCTGATAATTTTAGCAAGATATCTTTCAGGCGATGCTAAAACCGCAATCGCACGTTTTGCAAATTTTAGGCAAATACCAAAGGATATTGCAAGTTGGCTATTAATGACCAAGTAGTTCAACTATCGTCATTCTGATCTGTAGGACAATAAAATAAAATAGTCAAGTGACCAGCGTAAGTTTTCAGGAGGAAATACTCTATCTTGTCCGGCGTTTACTAAAGTTAAATTTGCGGATAGGTTGGAGATAATTTGTCTGTACACCTTTCAGGTTCAATCAGAGTACTATCAAAGCATCATAATGATGTAATCTATAGTAGACGATGAAGTCGATTCTGAAAGTTACAGATTTAAAGTTAGTGTTTAGCTCCAAGAATTTTCTGTCGAGAAACAGGCCTTGAAGTATTTAGATTTGTTTTTTTATAAAGTCTTATTGCTCTATGGAGTGGTTCCCACCTAAGATAAAGGGGACAATAATATAGATAAGTCATTTTCGATGGGAATTAGGACTGACGAGATTTTGTGAAGCGGAAAAATGAGATCATTGGTAAGAATTAAAATGAAGAATCCCGGATTTTGCAATTATATAGAATTTCCTAATTATAATAATCACATTTATATATTGCAAATTTCCGTAATCACAAAAATTATCTATGGATAGTTCTTCCAATTGGTTAGTATCAACGGACAATTATTTCAAAGAACTCAAAACTGTTGAAGGAGGGAATAGAGGGAGTGACATTATATGAAAAAAGTAAAAACATTGTGATCAGTCGCATATTCGATTTATGAAATGTTAAGTATCCGAATTCGCGTCTTAACTTTTTTCTACAATTTATTTCTAAAAGTCTTCCTTTGCTTCAGGTGTGATTTCACCTCATGCTTTCAGCTTCTAAACTAATATTGCTGGAAAGCATCATATTTTGTTATCCAATGAGTACTGGTACTGCTGCACAAGTCTCCATCAGAGGTTTAGCTGTTCTAAACATTCGTAAGAGTTATTGCTGAACGATTATCAGCTCTTCATTGACCTTATTTCAGCATATACGAAGAATAATACATCTCTTTAAATTGAAAACCCCATTTATTTGGTAAGTGGGTTGATGGACGAGAGTAAGCAGTAAAGTGAGCCTGGAAAGCATGGTTGCTCAGGACATAAAGCTAGAATACGATCGCAGAGCGAACATGTTTGGACAAAATCCAAGTGTAGGTTTTTCCATTTAATGACTTCTAGAATTTGTGTCTCGACACCAATAAAGGAAAACATCTTTCCCGGAAATACTTATTATCTTATCTAATCTACTTTCATTTTCTGTTTTTAATGATTACAGTTTGCGACATCGTCAGCTTGGCCTCAGCAGAGCTCTACCCAGAGTTCAGCTTCGTTGGCAGTGCAACCTTCTGTCATTGATGGTAGCTCGTTTCTGAATGCTCCGCTCCAGGATTCGAATAATGCCTACTCTCCAAATATGTCTTTCAGCAATAAGTAAGTTACTCTTTGACATTACTCACAATATCTTGCAGTGCAGGACTATCCACCAATATATAAACCATCGTCCGCAGTAATAGACAGATTCATCTGCATTTCATAAAGGGGAAGAAAGATATAATTTATTGAAAATCTAGTATAAATTCTCAATGCTGCTGGCTTTTGCATTTGATTTTACCTCCTATAGTAAGTTTTTTCTTTATGAATGGTTGTATAAACTCAATAAATTCTCTAGATGTTCCATTCATTCTCTTCATAAATAAATGGATTTCATACATAACATGCTTTACAGTAAAGTTATTTACAGAAAATACTTTTGATAAATTTCATAACCGCTATGTCGTAAAAGTAAAAGCAAACCGCAACAATAATCAGACTAGTTATAATCTATAAGTCATAAAAAAAAGTATACCATAATATACCACCCATTTGCATATAAAACTTCAATTATATAAGAGTGACACTCCTCTAAGTATAGCGAAGATATTTAGTACAGCTTTTTGGTTTGAGCTTGAAGTGTTTGATATGTATGGAGTAGAATTCTCTCATCATCCTGATTTGCGTAGGATTCTAACGGATAATGGATTCAAAGGTCACCTATGTTAAAAGATTTTCCTCACATAATGAGCCGAGTTCAATTTTCTTCCGAATAGCAACTTTCTTTATAGTAATAACTTCATCTTTTTTCTGCTTTTCAATTACATTTCTGCTGAAGAACTTGCCAAAGTTGACAAAAATGAACTGGATGAGTAGAAATTGTAAATAACGAGAAGATAAACATTTTGTTCTACCTTTTAAAATCGATGCACCATTTATAAAATCTAGTTGAGTAATTTATATCCGCTAAAAACTGCCTATTTTTTGTTGCATTTGTATGTCGTGGAGTGATCTATGCTCATTATTCATCTATAATTTGCTATTCTAATTAAGTTCATTACAGTTCTGGTTTGTCGCTGTCTAATCAAGCACATATGAGCTTTCCTATGGCTGATCATATCCCATCCACCTCTACCCAGAATCCTCACAGCGGTGCTGTCGTCACGCATCTACAGAGTACTGTGAACAATACTCACAATCGCTCTTTACAGCGTGAATCCGCCACTTCTCCTTTGAGAAAATTAAGCGTTGATTTGATCAAAACCTACAAAGGCATTAACGAGGTTTGCTTTTTTTTTTTAGTCCGTATTCATGTTAACGTGATTTTTAGTCTCGGTCAGTGTTATGAATGTAATTTCCGAATATTCGTTTACATCCGTTTCAAGGTGAAATTTTTATTTCGAGGTAACTACTTCACAGCAAACATTTGATGGAATTTCCTGATACTCTTTTAGAATTACTATGCACGAAAGGCAAAAAGGCGGCATGAACAAGAGCATCATGCTCATGGAATTCATCCGACAGCTCTATCTGAACATCATCATACTGCTCCTCCACCCAAACAAGCCGTTTCACTGAACCAACAGGTAACAGTCCTTCTTTAACTCTGTTACGGACGAAATTTTTAACGTTAGCTGAAATTTGTGAGGAATTATTCTCAAAATTCTGCAGATTACTTCAAATTTGATACAACAAGGTCATTCGCAACATGTTCAGCATTCGATGTTTTCTCATTCTGCTGTTGTCCCTTCGTTATTGCATCATTTGCATATGCAGGTGACGTTTTATACTTAGTGCTGGAATAATTTCTTGAATTGGAAGTATCTGAGGATATCAAATTGACTTCAAGTTAAATGAGTGGAAAATCGATGAAATCATCGACATATATATATATATATATATATATATATCTGCTTTAGAAATGGTGCTTTACACAAATAATAGATGATAAAGTAGTGCTGTTAATAAGGCAGTTTAGAAAAAGATTACATGAAAACAATACTTTTTGATTTCTGATACAATAGCATATAAATATATAACTTAGGTTCTGACACAACTACTGGTGGACTTCCAATTTGATTCTCGCACTTTCGTTAGGAATAATTTTACGACAAAATTAATTTAGGTTGTTGAAAACCCACGTTCTGGAAGCCACAACAACGGTTATGACGATGAAAATCATGATTATATCATACATCCGGGTGAACTTTTTAACAATAGGTTAGTTTATCTTTTTTATTGTATGACTTCTCCTTACTGACATCATATGAAATCATTTGCCAAGTTTTGTTGAGCACTTCATGCCTTTTCTAGGTACCAGATTGCATGTCATTTGGGCAAAGGCTCTTTTGGACAAGTTGCCAAGGCGTATGATACCATGGAGCAGCAGGATGTCGCAATAAAAATTATAAAAAATAAAAAGCCATTCCATGATCAAGCCCAAATTGAAATTCGGTTACTTGAAATGATGAATAGTCAAGAATCTGAAAGCAAACATTACGTTGGTGTGTTATGTAGCGGTTTTCTTAAATTTGAAAAATGTTGAACTATAAAGATTTATCCTGAAATCCATTAACGCCTTGGCACTGAAGTTTTACCCATATATTCCGAAAATTCGTGGAATGAGAGAAAACAGTGTTTTTCTAGTTTTTGCCTTCTCATCGTTATATGAGCTTTTTCAATTTATCGGAGAAATTTTTTATTTTTACAAATGATGGTGAGAAATATATGTGCATTTTTCATTATTATAATTCAATGATTATTCCAATTTCAGTGAAACTGAAGACTCACTTTATGTGGCGTAATCACTTGTGCCTTGTTTTTGAACTTCTGTCGTATAATTTGTACGATTTATTAAGAAATACAGATTTCCATGGTGTTTCGCTCAATCTCACAAGGAAATTTGGACAGCAGGTTTGTTTGTTTACATATGTTTTGCTGAGTTAAAAATAAAAAGTCAACTTTTGATGAGTTTTTGTGGCGAATTTAATGCATTCAGTGAATACAGTGATTTTTGTTGCTCATCACTCATAATCTTTAATTTTAAATCTGGCTAAATATCATTTCCTGAAGACCCTATATGTTATATGATTAGTCTGATGATGAACTGAATGATTTGAGACCTTCATTTCATATTTCAATACGTTATGTTTTGCTTCGAGTTCCAGTTGTTTAGCGACAATGATAGATCAGTGATAGCTAATTCTTAAATGAATCAGGTCGAAGACCAGCAGTTTTTTTTGCAAATGCAATAAATTTTATCTCTTGATGACTACACACTATGTTCATCATATGCAATGACTTGTAGAACAAGTCATTGCATATGATATAATATTGATACTCATTATAAGTGGTAATAGTAATGGGCACTTCTTGATATCTCAATTTTTTATTTTTTCGCTATACTTACCATCTATTTTGTTTCAGTTAGCCAGTACATTGATGTTTCTTTCATCGCCCCAACTGAATATCATTCATTGTGATTTGAAACCTGAAAATGTTCTTTTGTGTAACCCAAAACGCTCTGCGATCAAAATAATAGATTTTGGCTCATCATGTCAGCTTGGTCATCGTATTTATCAATACATACAGTCAAGATTTTATCGATCACCTGAAATCCTGCTGGGTTTGCAGTACGACACAGCCATTGATATGTGGTCCCTTGGTATGGAGTTTCAATTTCTATCACATTTGTTAAGATATTTAATGTCCTGCAGTTTGTTTTCTAGTTAAGATAATTTTTTTTCGAAATGATAAGTGATAAAGTTTTTTATAATTTGAATTTCTAATTCAAATTCAAGGTTCAGAGCCTCTTGAATTTTATCAATGTATGATGTATTATGATTTAAAATAGAATTTGTTCTTTTTTTTTTCTCTCTTTTTGGTAATCTTGATTCGTCCTCTTATTTCTTTAGTTCAGGATGTATACTGGTTGAAATGCACACTGGTGAAGCACTCTTCGCTGGCACTTGTGAGCACGATCAAATGATGCGTATAATTGAGGTATTAGGTATGCCACCCAATCATATGATTGAAGCTGCACCGGTAGAAAAACGAAACAAGTTTTTCGAGAAAGATGATGGTAAGTTTAGTTCAAATAGCTTTGAATCTTTCCATTGTTTCGATGTACAGTACATCTTTCATTTTTTCTCCAGGTAATTATCAAGTAATATTCCGGTTCTCATCATAATATTCTTGATGTTTTAAGTTTCGCACGTTGAATGTGCTTGTTCCATATAGCTTCTTTTTGATGAGAATCCCTTGATTCGAAATTATGGATTGACAATTTTGAACACGAAATTTGAAATTAGTTCATCTGTCGAAGTAAACATCGAAAATTTTCGTTAATTATCTAGCAGTGGTTTTATTTCATCCCGAGAAATGTGATCTTAGAGCGAACTTCTTAAAATACGACTCAGTTTTTACTGAAGAAAATGGTAGTCGGTGTGGAGGATGTTGGATGAACAAAAGTGATGCTCAGAATCTTGATGAACAGTTTCTTTTGTATAACATGAGACTCTTCACCTTAAGAAATAGACCTCTTTCCACTTGTACCTGCTATACTGGATTTTAAGGATTCCATATTTTGACAATAGAATTGGCAGTGATGCCATCCTTGAAGCGAGAGATTTTCACAAATCAATTCGTTACAGCATCATGAAAGAGATCCTTGCGGAATGAAAGATTTCAAACACTCGTTTAACGGATGACCGTTAATTGAGAACAGTGGTCTATTTTTAGATTCAAATAGTGTAATTGTGTAACTGCGTAGAATGACTATTGTTATCCAATAAGTTTTTAAAAACCAAGAACTGGAAATGATCAGAAAATTCTGGAAACACTATATATATATAAACAAACCAAGAGCTTTTGAAATTTGGTCGTACGAGTGGAATTACATGAATTGAAATTGTGTGATTTATTTTTTCCAGATAGCACTCTGGTCGTTTTTCTTTTTAATATAGGTTCTTTTTTTTTAGATGGGAATTATGTGTGTAAAGAATCGCGGGAAAATAAACGTTACCGTTCACCAGGATCACGCAAGTTGGCCGATATCATCGGTGTAGACACAGGTGGACCAGGAAGTCGACGTCTTGGCGAATGTGGTCATACGCCTGAAGAATATACGAAGTTCAAGGTTTTATTTGACGGAAATTTGCATATTTCACATTTTCATGAAAATTTTGTTACTGACATAGTATGATAAACCTATTCATTAATCAGTATTTTTCAGGATCTCGTGGAACGAATGTTGACATTTGATCCACGGGAGCGTATTGGACCGTACGCTGCAGTTAGGCATCCTTTTTTCTCACGCAGAACTGATGATTGTGGAAATATAGGTTCTGCTCTTGCTCCGCATTCCAGAACCTTGCAGCAGCAAGTTACGTTGTCCAGTAATGTTCAGGTCAATACATCACGTACAGTAAGTTACAATATGTTTGGAGCAATTCAACCAATTTAAAAAAATTTTTAATTTTTTTGTCTTCTTTTTAGCACTTTCAAGTGACACAACCTCATTTTATTGAGGAACACTCTCTCAGTCAGATGGATTGCGCTGACTCTAACGCAGTTATAGCTCATCCGCAACACATACAGTTGCCGCAGCTTAACCAGGTATTTTTTGTAGATTTCTCGGAAATATTAGTTTTTGTAGATTCCCCGGAAATATTAGTCTTGTCAATATAAATCATTTTTTTTTTTTTGAGAATCAAATAATTCAAAACTTCGATATTCCTCGGCATGTTTTCTAAGGCATTTAAACGATTTATTTTTTCTTTTTTTTTTTTTTTTTAAGACTATAATTACAAAAGATGCGATTAGTACAGAATCAAATAGAAAAGTGGAACTCGAATATGATACAATCATTCATGGCTATTGTTCTTATATCCTTTTGCAGTTTCAGGTTGTCGGTCAACCGAATAGTTACCAACAACAAGCAGGATCAACAAATCAAAATTTATTTCAGTAGGTATTAATAATCTGGCAAGTAATGGGTGTTCGACGAGTAACTCAGTTTGATTTCTATACGCTTTCAGTTGATTTTCAGAATTGCTCAACCTTTCGGTTTGTTACCTCAACAAATGCAGCAGGGACCGAATCAAAATCAACAACAGCATCAGTCAAGCAACTCGAATATATCTAGCACGCAGCATCAGTTGCAAGCTCCTCCTCATTTCGTATCTAGCTTGCAGAATTCAATTTGGACATCTCCTGAACAAGGTGATGATGCGCGCTATGGCCATCATTCTCAACCATCGTCAAATCTTCAGTCATCCCAAAGGGTTAGATTTCATATTATGAATATGTCGCCATAAATGGATTAAGTTTTTTTATCAACATTTTTAAGGTGATGTGTTCATCAAGTATATGTGGAAATCACCTTCCTTGTTCAGATTTTCTGGGACCCGAACTTTACCATATCGCTTAATTTTTTGCCAGTCATATAATGCATTCAGAAATTGGATATGAATTCTTTTTTGTTGTAATTCCTTTCGTAACTCATATTTTAGAATTCACTTCTGCCACAAAGTCGCAACCTGAGCTTTGATGGGACAGTAGGTAATGGCCAGATATCACATCAGAGTCGTATCCAGTCCGCAACAAACGGTGCTAGAGCAAATCCGACATCAGTCCTGTTTCCAAATAACTTCATACAGCAAGCTCAGCAACAACAACATCAACAAACATTAGCACAGTCCGGTTTGGCATCAAATTCAGCAACTAATGATTTTTCGTAATTGTTTTATTTTGTTCATTTTTATTTTTTCCTTTTGTTTTATTTTGTATATTTTGTATCATTTCAGTGCTTTCAAAAATTTTTATTGATTTTGAAACATTTTTACTGGTTTTTTTTTTGTTTTAATTAACTTATGATTATTTCATTTGCTGTCTTTATATTTTTCTGTTTTGTAATATTTTGCTTCTGTATTTTTTATAACTGAATTTCGAAATCTTCGACTTATTCACATCATGCTTATTGAAATATAAAACGTTTCTGTTTACAAAATTTCTTCTGGAGTGTTATTGTATTTATCCATTGTTTAGTGTTGCGCAATTATCGCAGTTTGTTTATCATCTTATCCATTTGTTATTTTGAACTATACTAGTTATGGGGTGTCCATCGATAAACTTTTTGATGGTTAATGCATATGCATATCGATTCATGTTGCTCTTTTGATTAACAAATTTACATGCATGATTTTCGAATCGCTAATTTCAGTTTGTACTTATAATCTAATATTCTTTTTTTTTTTTTTTTCTTTTTGAAATGGAAAATATATGTGCATACATGTTAGACTGAACATTTTTTTTTTTTTTTTAAGTTGAAATGCTGTAAATTTCCGTTTAACTGTTACGGGCAAGGCAAGATTATCCCTGTGTCAGTTTACTTTTTGTATCAGTTTTGACTTTTTTCTGGAGCCCGATTGTATATACCATTTCATTTGTTCGATCGCTCCTCATGTTACATTACTCTGCTCGACTTTTGTTGTAACGAATTTTTCTCCGATGTTTAACTCTGTTTTTTGATAACAATTTTAAAATATGCGCTTGCTTAATTAGTGAGTAGGCTTATGATGTGCGCATATGTATACGCATATATACATATATATAGTGTGGTGATTGATGACTATAAATACGATATTGATCTGCATGCGATATTTATTAATTAAAAATTCTGTCTATTATTGAAGAAACGAAACACTTCCAGAGAAATCTGCAAGAAATTTTTGCTGTGTAAAATTTCTCCAAATAGCAAATAGAATCGGTTATCAGAAACAATGTTCGGTTGTTACTCTGATAAGTTGGATTTACTGACATTTTGTTACTCTGATTGTGTTTTTAGGTGCTTAATTGTTAGCCGTATTTTTTGTAATTGTTCACTTATATATGCGGCTATTTGATAATTTTGCGTAGTTTTCCTGTATGTTGTCAAGTCATCATTCTTGCTGATCGTCCGCCGTTTTCTTTTCCTGAAAACCTACCATTTAAATGGTTAAAAGAATTCATTGGCTTCTCCTGAATCCGTTTTTCCTTCTGCAATCCATTTTATTGCTAAATAGCTCATATCGTTAAAATGTTGTCATTTCCAGAATCGGGGACACGCGTGATTTTTATGGGAAATTTGAGTAAAATCTGCGAAAATTTGGGGCGCTTATTTTTACATTTCAGGCTTTAGTGTGTAAATATCTTTTGTTTGGTATTGCAAAGCATGAGATTAAATATTTCAAATTAGTGGAGGTTTCGAGTGTTCTTTCCGCATCGTTCAGCAAAGTCTTTAACGATGAAGTGTTACATTGATGACTACATGGGCAAATTGGAGAAGAGTAGATTTTCACCAATTTTCGAGGATGTGGAAATCGATAGATAGTATGGGTTAACTATCGGTACTTGTAAGGATTCTGCATGAACGGCGTCTAGTCCAATGTTATTGTACATGGCGTATCTAAATGAGGGTTTCATTGATGCATTGTCCCTCGATTATCAGGATGTTATAAACTCATTCGATTTCTGATCAAAATCTGTTTCTTTGTTATTTAAGGAAAGTGTATTTGTTTCCTCACTGAAAAGAATGATTATCTAATGATAAATTGGATAGGAAAATTAGCCTTTTTGATTAGATTCTACCATAGTTCAGGATGATAATTGATATAAATGTAAATGGTGAAAATCTAAGTTATGATAACAAACTCATAACGTATTATCAGTCCGTTGAACTTTTCTTTTGGTGATTCTTTCCGTTACTGTGGAAGAGCATAAATGGAAAAGTGGCGAAAAAAAATAAGTACTTCCTTATTACATCTGCTTGGATTTTTAATAATTTGAACAGGTTATCACTTTTTTAGTGAGATTAAAATACGAGGAGTTGTACCTTCTGTGTCCTACGGTACTAGTTTTCTTTTTCACTTCAACTGACGAGTAGAATGATAAGAGAGGCCATTTTCGCCTTTTTATAAGGGAGTCATCATACAAAAAAAGTTATATGGTGTAAAAATGAGCATGACCTTATGAAGACATTATATAGAAGTCTTGTGGTTTGTCAAAAAAAAAAAAAAAAAAAAAAAAAAAAAGGAAAAAAAAGGAAAAACATGAAATTAAAACGGGCAGAAGAAATTAGCATCCATTTTTGCTGTTGAACATGAAGAAATAGAACTACAAAATGGCAAGCTTATTAGATGTGAGTTGGATTGTTCAAGAATTTATCGCTAAATGTTTATGCAGTTAGTCCTGTAACCGGAATTTTTATTGTAATCTCGAGAGAAAGAATTAGTTGGTTGTTTTGAAAACAGAAATGCTAGAAATACACGAGAAAATGTTTAAGTCGTATAAAATAATGAAAAAATTTTTCGCTGGCAGTGTGTGAACAACCAAAGTTATGAAAAATGAATGATCTAATTATAATTTTTACAAGTGTCAAAGCCATTGAGACAGGAAACTAAATTTACCACAGCTACTTTGACATTTGGAAATTCGATTATCTTCTGAAACAATTTTCATTATTCAGGAAATGCTTCCACAAATTCAATAATTTTGCAATTATATAAAAATCGAAGCTTCCCATCAGTAAAACTTGCTGGAATCGTCCCCCTTACTCTTGACCTCTGATTATTGTAAGTAATGAATTAAGTTTTTATGAAGTATTTAAACTAACATTTTCCTTTGCGGGGCAGCAATGATTTTTTAGGCGTTATGCCTGCTCCAGTAAATATTTTTGCTAATTCACCGCTCATTTCTTTCCGTTTAACTGTATCAAAACCACCAATAAACTTTCCATCGACATATAACTGTGGTACCGTTCGAATACCGCCACTCTTGCGTTTGAGATAATCCTGCAAACAATACGCAACTATAGAAGTCAGCGAGTATCAGCTTTCCAGCAAATAGCCAATTTAAAAGTTTTATGCAATAACATGTTCCATTATGGATTTTATTTGAACAATGGCCTAGAGTTTGCATAAAAGGATGAAGTTTTCAAGCGTATGGTCTCGGTGCTTTGCTCCGAATTAAGTTTTCAAATCGATTTTGGATGATTTAATCTCTGGATCTTATTTACACACCGACGGCAGATGTGATTTTACAGTAAAGATCTAGCTAGTGGGATATCAGATTAATGATTTTCCCCGAATGAAATCTTATTTGGAAGTTCAGAGAAACTACATTCACTTTGGATGAATTCTTCCATAAAGATATAATAAAAGATAAAAAGTTAGAATGTAGAAACTGATACATTTTTAAATGCTTGCACGGAACTTATGCTAGAATATTAGAACAACTGAGAACGGCAAAACATGACAAAAAATATTTCAATTAATAAAAAACTTAGGACGAAATTTCAGAATTTAAGCACAATATTTACATTTTGAAGTCGTTCGTTTTTTTCAGATTATTATATTTGTATTTGAAGTTCATGCTTATTTTATAATTCTGCTTATAAAAAAACAGGGAAAGTTTTGCAAATCTAGTAAAATTTGACTTTCCAGTTTATGAGTCTTGCAATTTTGAAAATGTTACGAATTTTTAAAGTTTTCATTAACTTCTATATTCATTTTAAAAATATAAATAGTAATATATATTTTTTTCTGGTGCGTTGCAATACCTCAAATGTTCTTATAATATTATTTTTTGCTTCTCATTCAAAAATTGCAGTGATCATAGCTGTCAAGAAAAAAAGAGTTTAGTTTCAGAACAGGCATCTTAAATTATTTTCAGTCAACTATGTGTATCAAATAATACTTACAGTATATTAGTTTCCTGCTTTCTTTTTCAAAAGAACAACTACGAAATATTGTTTTCGCATCCAATTTTTAGATACTTCATTCATGGAAGGGAATTTTTAAAAATTTTCTGCATAATGAAGAAAATGTTGCTCATCATGAAACTCACAATATAACATGATTGCAAGAAAAAGGATACTGCTGATTAGGTTATAATTATACATAAGTTAATATTATTATGTTAAAGGCATATCGTGGAGTCATTGTGACAAAACGATTATTTGCTATGGATCCGACTTGACTTTTCCATAAAGTGGGGAACTTGGTTGAGATTTCAATTTCATAAAAATTGAACCTGGAAAATTTGTTAATGACCCTAACATATGCTTAGAAGCTTTAAATATATTCATTTACGCATCACCAGTGCAGGGATATTCTATTGTTTATCAACTTATCACTCTCTTTCAGTTTTTAACTTATGAAGCATCGTACTTTCGACTGAAATCTGCTCAGTAATAGTTAACCAGTACGTACTCTTCAATACAGATGACAATTTTGTCAAAAGTTCCTTTTTGACTAGAGTTTTTTAATAATTGGTTTTTATAAAATTAAATTAATGGTGAAACATGGTGTTATAATTCACTTATTAAAGTTACGGCATGCGTGCATGCTTTTTCTGAATGGAGTGAAGTGATAAAATGAATAGAAAACAACATGAACAAAATGCTGATAAGAATTAAGCCTGTATAGGTACTGGTAATTAGCAAATTATCTTCCATTCTATACTAAAATGTCAACTGCTATCCGATAAGAAATAATTTTCTTGATTTTCTTCATAATTTGAAGATTATTTTGCCTTAAATATTCTAGCAAATCAAGTTTTTTTATATTTATAGTGAAGAGTGGTGAGTAAGAAAAGCACAGCAGATCCTTCAGAAAGTATGATCCATATAAGTCAACTAGAATGAATCACTTTCAAATAAATTAGAATTCTTTTCAACACGTCATTGGGGAATAACATTGATGACGGATGATTTAAACAATTTGACATATTTGTTGCTAAAAATATTTCTGAGAAAGATGCTTTTGTAAATGCCTAAAGATCCAATGTTTCTTTTAGAGAGAGAAATGATTTAGTTTTATAAGACTCAACATTTACGAAAATTCTTTTTTTCAAGCATAGAAATTACCTGCATCACATGCATTTCGGGTTGAAGATTAAGCTCCATAACTATCTGGTTCTTGATATTGTACTTTTCTAGTAAGTTCTTCATTCTAACACTGTATGGGCAATAAGTTTTCGAAAAAATCACCACTTGATGATTTCGTATTATCTTCTCCATATACCCTTCTACATTATACCAGCGATTTCCATTGACTCGATAAAACGGTGACTAAAACTGACTAAAAATTTATCAAACACCATCCAATTCCTATTTAGTGGTACAAAAAGTATTGAATGAATTCAAATTTTTGAGTAGTATCTACTCGTGGACAATCAAAAACTCTGGATCTTATTAATAAATAGCAATGAAAAAATTCAAATTGCTGTGGAAAAAATTTGAATTCTCATTTTTACATAATTATAGTACTGAGAATTTCATCTCTTCAATATTAAAACAATTCTGAAGAAAATGAATGGAAATTCTGATTTTAAGCTATGATTGCCTGTGAAGAATTTATCTCAAGTAAATTTATTTTTTCAAATTTCAAAATAAACGTTTTTTCATTTTATTAAAGAAAATTTTCTCGAATTCTTATAATAATATTTCTCCTTCAAATTCTAATCTTTTATTTATATTCTGACTTTGCCATTAATACTAAATTCGCATTTTCCAATAATAATTTTATGAATATGTTAAATTATTACCAGCATCAGGAAGGTTGACAGAAAGATTTGTGAATGCATTATCATTTGGAAATATATGATAATGCTAAGTATATATTTGTATATAAATATGATAATACAAAGGCAAATCCAAAGTTGAAATGAAATTAAATAATATTTCAACGTTCAATCAGTTGATGCATTCAACAAAATGCCGCCATTTATCATAAGGGTGATATACTGTTGTATCCGACGTACAGGAAATTCCGTGATACCACAGTTCTGCACTGAATAACATAATTGATTCTTATGGAATTACATTGATGCTTGAATGATGGAACATTTTAATTGCGCGCCATTTTAAAACATTTTGTTAACGTTAGCAGGTTTAATTGATTCAAATCAAAAAACTGAAGCTTATCTGTCAGAAGTTTGTGTAATAGTGAGGAGACTGCAAATGATGTAGTGATTGCAGCGTGCAACAGGTATAGCAGCAAAGTTTAATGCAACTACAGCAGCATTGCTTATATCTACAGATGTTAATATGTCAATCTAAATATTTCATCTATTTAACTGTTTCAGATAATCCGAAAATTTTTATCATAAATTTATGTGGAACAATAATGAAAGAAGGGTTGAAAGTTGTGTGATGCGTTTGTGTATGGTGCTTATATGCAGTAAAGAAAAAATGAAATCAAACCCATCATTGTGCAAAAAAATAGTACTGCATATTGCAACTGCATCATCATGCAAGTAAATCGACGCAAACTGGCACAATTAGAAGCATGAAAACGAGAAGCATCAATGGACCCGGATGGAGCAACTTGAACTACAAACGAATAGACGACGACAATAGTTGCGAAGTGTGCGGAAGGAAAAAGGGTAAGAGAAAGTCGTTTTTGCGATCCATCCAGCTTCCTTATATTTCTCGCTACTCAATCACCGACATTTGATATCAGATACCATCATTGGCCAATTTTTCAAATCATTATCATTCTTAACCAAATGTCTCAGTTTGATCTTTTAGATTGTATGCTTCTCTGCACATTTCCGTCCCTAATGTATTTGAACTGGTTATTTTACTGCAAAGTTTTCTGCAAATGACGAGGAAAGTTCATTGTAAATTATTTTATTCGAAATAACCTATAGGAGTGGCAAATGTTAATGAGACAGAGGGAAGTTCTCAATTTCGAAAAAAAAGTGATGCATCAAAATCAGTGAAATGTATTGGGTGTTTGTTCCACATAAATTTATGAAATAAAATATTTTCGATTTGTCTGAAAATGGATTAAACATTCCGATTGATATATAATAACTTCTGCCGATATAAAAGTAGTTTTTTATATATAATAACTTCTGCCGATATAAAAGTAGTATTCTGGAAGAAACTGGTATAGACAAAAAAAAAAAGAGATTATGACAACATAAACAGAAAGTTTTTCAGTTTTTTTTTCTCACTGACTTCAACTTTAAAGCTTTTTCTTGCTTTAAAGAGTGCAAAAAAAATTTTTTCTTTATTTGATGAAAACTGGAGAAGAAAACACGGAATTAATTCTTCCTGTGTATTTTTTTCTCATTCAGAATTCTTCGTTTATATTATTATAAATTTAATCATAAACTGTGCACCTCAATAGTACGCCAACTTTCACAGTTAGAAAGCATTCGGTAGTTTTCCTCTGAACATTTCTCATTAATGGCATTGCAACATTATTGTTTAATCCCAATCTATAGAGATTTTTTAATTCTCAAGAAATATTGTTTGAAAATTCTAGTTTAAAACTTAAAATCAAGGAGGAACAATTGCTAACGAGAGTGAAACCTCAGATTTGGTTATGATATGCAAATTAAATTTAAATTTCCAACAGAATTTCTGAATTTTTAGTACTGTTTGCCATTCAAATTCAATAACTTAGCGACCATAACTTTGATTTTTAACTTTAACAATTATACTTATTCTTATGTATCACACTAAAGCAATACCTCCAATCGTTTCTTTTCTTTATGGGGATTTCATAAAGTGCTAATTCAGAACATTTAAAGTTATGATTATTTGGACAATAAAGATGTTTTGTCATAATTTACTTCTGTCATTTGCATCTTTTTTCAATAAAGATGCGTATGACAAAAATAAATCCATGTAAAATAAATACGCTGAATCTTCTTAATAAAATATTTTTAACAAATATTAAACAAAATAAAGCTGAAAAATTTGAAAGAAGAGAAGGAAAATCAAAAAGTAATATTGAACATTAAACGAAAAAAGTTTTTTTTGCTAAATAGAAATTAAATGTCTCAAACTTTTTTAAAAAAGTGACGAAATGACATTTCAGATGAATGTCGAAATTTTAAATTGTTCCGCTGCTTTTCAAACATAATGGAGCAAGCGTCGAGATGCTACATCAATCACCACAAAGCAAGCCTTCAAAAACAAATCCAATTGACATCAATATCAAGACATCCTTTATTGCACAGACAACAAATTTTGTCTTTTAAAAGGTATTTAATGAGAGAAGTTACTTTTGCACAATAAACTTCTTTATTTTCCATCCCATCTTGCTGCATTGTGATTTTTTTTAATGTAAATATTACAATGCATTTATTCGAAATTAATTTGCAAAAAAAAAAAAAAAAAAAAAGAAATAAAGGTTATGGATAGAATGAAACTAAAAGCGGAAAGCAATAAATCAACTTTTCATACATCGTACGCGATACAGGAAAGGACAATACTTAAAAAAGCTAGAACGAAATTTTTTTGTTTGTGTTAAATATCGCATGATTGCCTTCTAATTTACCGAAAGAACTACAGTAAGCTGCATTTACATAGGATATCAACAAAAGATTCTCAT
Organism: Onchocerca flexuosa; assembly: GCA_002249935.1. Classification (NCBI taxonomy): domain Eukaryota; kingdom Metazoa; phylum Nematoda; class Chromadorea; order Rhabditida; family Onchocercidae; genus Onchocerca; species Onchocerca flexuosa. The sequence continues at coordinate 154,314 of KZ270035.1, forward strand.
AATATTGTTCTTCCAATTTCAATAAATTATTAAAACCAAAACTTAAATCGATACGAAATATTTTTTGTTCACATCTGAAGCATATAACATGAAATTGGTGGTGATGAGTACAAGAAAACGACGCGTTGATGAGAAGATTCCAGATTATTTGTGAACGCCGGACAAGAGAGTATTATGACCAGTCAAGATCAAGAAGGCGAAAGCAGTATTTACATTAATTGAAAAAATCCATCACTTATTCAAACACATCAAATTTTAATTCAGGTTTAAAAATCAAAAATTACATTCTCAATCATTGCTCAATTTTTCTGTTTCGAATAGCTTTGCCTATTAACTCTCGAAGGAAGCCAATTAAATAAGTTGTTGGAAAAAATAATTTTAACAAAATCATATTATTCTATTACCAACCTAAATAATGAAAACTGTTTGAACTACTTGATGAATTTTTCGCATGGCAGTTACAATGCAGTCATATTAAATTGTCAAAAAAAGTCTTCAAAAAAAAGATTCAAGAAACTTCATTGCAGATTGTACTCATATCTTCAATCGCTTCATTAATTTTCTGTCTTCTTTTTTGTTGCAATTAGTATAAAGCTAATTTCTATATTGCAAAATTTATATTCATCAAATTCAAACCTTTACCCCAAAAATCTTGGATATCCAAAATTTATCTGAGTGATTCTGTATTTCAGTCTAAAAAATTTAGAAATTGATGCATTTCTTGATTGTTAGAAACTTGATAGCTCAAAAATAGGCATTTAAATTTTTGTTTCACAGAATCTTGAAGTTTTTGTTTTACAGAAACTAAAATTCAATGTAAAAGAGAATTCTATTTTGATTCGTTCGAAATTTCTTTTCAAAAATGCAAGAATTCCATATAATTTCATCCATGCATTTACAATGCCTTTTTTAAGCCTTTAAAAATCATTCTGCTTGGATAGAAATAGATTCACTTGATCAGTTGATTACTTTTTATTCCAATACTAACAACTCTAATAAGCACATGCAAAATTTCAAGATGAAATTTTTTTTGGGATTTGCAGTGTAGCCTCATTTGCTAGAAATCAAATTTAATCTGTTTCTCACTTTTAAATTTGTCAAAATTAAAATTATTTATGTTGAAGCAAAAACTCCATCTTATTTTACAATGTTCAGTCTGAGAAAAATGTTTGCAATGTCAAATTTTCGCAGGAAAAGTCGAAAAATCCTATTTTCATTGAGTGCTTTGCATTCGACTGTTGTCCTTTTTCATCTATGATATGCGTTCTATTTTGGCTTTAGATCAGATTAGTATGCTTGTTTGGACTTCTGATTTGATTCTTTCTTGCTACTACTATCTGTTCTGATTTTGGCCGATTCTTTGCTGTGATTGATAGTAATTTTAATACTTCTTTTTCAGACACCGCGTAATCCTTTATTTTATCAACTTTTGTTTTTGTTATTCACGGACTTCAATTATATTGATGTAAGTTTTTAGTTTTTCAACAAAATCGTGTCATTCCTAACTTAAGAATGACTTTCGTTGAGATTAAGTGAATAGCTGAAAAATTTTTCAGTACTTTCCTTTCTCACATAGAATACTTTCCAAATTTACTTGATGTTCCACTGCTGAACTGGAAGTTTAGAAAAGTTACAAAACTTTAATCTGTGTGATTAGATTTGAAAATCACATTTTCCGGAGTTTGTTTTACTATCTTTTCTACTTCGTTCATTTCTATTATAAGTTCATTAAGCTTGTGTATTTCTGTAGTCTTCCCACACACCTTCCTTCTGCAGACAGAAATTTATTCTACTTTGCAGCTTGAGGTTAGTACGCTTAAATCTTATAAATGTACAGGAATATTTTTTAATTCTCAATGAATTCTACTTTTTTTTTCGTGTGTTAATCAAACGGAAGAATAGGACATTTGCTTTGAACATAAATTTTCCTACACTATAGGAACTTTTTGTGACATTAAAGATAATTCAACAAAAATCAGCAACAGTTTAAAAGCAATGAGGAACAAAACATACCCTTAGTGGAGAAATTGTAGTCGAAATTTCGTCTCCGAAAACATATATTATACATTGAAACAACATAAGGAAAGTTTTGCAGATTTAGAAATAATAAAAGTTTCAACATATTTGTTCATGTGAATCAGAAAGCTCCACATGTACAATTATGAAAAATGCCACCAATATATCGATCTTTGATTATAAAAGAACAAAACAAAATCCACTAAACAACGAATAATTTTATGACGCACTTTTAGAAGCCTTTGTTATTCTAAAAAAAATGGGGAACCCTTTAATAATTGACAAAATTTCCCAACATAGAATTATAAGGAATATATAACTAATGTCCTGATTATTTCCTTTTTTTTACTTCCTGATCATCAATCATCCAATTGCCAAATATTGTTTTCATTCTTACAGAACAGCAATGATTATCAATGTTGAAACTGCGACTAAAGACAGCAATATTAGCTAACATCCATCAACAAACTTAAGAAATATCAAATGGGAGATAAAAATTCGATTGCTATTTGTCCACATTGTCACGAATTTTTCATTAAATGGTAAAATGAAAGAAATATGCAAAAATTCAAACTCTTTGCTGTAAATGGAAATTTGATTCAATGTTCATTACAGATCAAGGAATAAGAAATTCGTTTATCAGTTCTGTGATCGTGGATAGATTCACAATACAAGCATACCAAAGTAAACTGCATAAAAAAAAAATGCACAAGAGATCTGCACATGCTTTACTAAATTTGAAATTTAATAATCGTTTGACCGTTTCACATCGTTAATATTATTACCATTATAATGTAATTGCTGATACTAGTCAGAAATGCAATATCACAATAGAATTTTAGCTGATGCTATAATTCTATTGCGATATTGCATTTCTGACTTATTTTTCCTTCATTTACTTCACTAGTCCATATTTTCCGTAAAAAAAGCATAAGCATATTGAGTGACGACAATACGTGAAGATTAGAATGCAGCAACAAGAACTGCTAAAGAAATTTCATTCAATAGTCCAAAAATACTAGTTGGTACTTACAATGAGTTTGTAACTGCTATTTAAATTCAGTAATTTTCATTTGGTCATTCTTATATGTGCAAACCCTTTTATTCAATTCAAGAAATCAACGAAAATTTGCATTAATTAAAAGATTTAAAAAAAAAAATTTTTTTTTTTGTGCTAAAGAAAACTGATAAAATGGGATTTATCTTTTGAATATTTTCATCGTGTCTGGAGCAAATAATAATTATTCAGTTTTTCCTCAAACAGAAAATGTGGATATCATCAACGATTTATATGTTTAGCCAATTGGGAATTAATTTCAATAAAATTGTTAATAACATAAATTAGAGAACATTATTTGTCAGTATGTCCAATAAAACAACCTTGATTCCACAAAATTGCAATTTTTCAATCTTCAATTCTAAAAATTGCAGTAATAATTAATCTGTAAATATTTACGCAAAAGTGAACTGGTAAGATGTTTAATTTTACTGATACTTCCTTCCTGACCAAAAATGAAAAAATCTTTTAAATTTATCGAAAGACTGATCAATTGTCCATGATTTGAATCATCTGATTTTAACTGGTTTCTATAGAAATCGAGTGAGTATAAATAATTGATAAGATCGATGTTTAATGAAACCAACAATTTTCATTTTTTTTTTTTTTTTTTTTTGTGAAAAGAAAAGCAAAGTCATACCTTCTCAAATACTCCTGGACATCTGAACAGAGGAAAAAGATGGCAATTCATACAATAAGTCGACGTCGCTAATGCATTTACTGAACGGACTATTCGAACATTTGACTGTAAAAAACAATGAAAAAAGTTCAGCCAGTGTTGAAAATTTTGTATGAAACATCATATATACAGAGAGATATGCTATCATCATTATCAAAAATCATTTAATAGCATCGATTCTTGCGATTGCACCGCTAAAATAATTTTCAATTCTATCGCTTTTTTTTGATATATTTTATTCGGCAATTCTTTTTCGCTTGATATAAAACTTTCTTCGGTCCCTATAACTGCCGATATTCTTGTACTTCTACTTTTGTTGAGAAAACAATGTTGCGGAATTCGTTCGAAAAAGATATGTGAAAAATATAAGCCGGGAGTAATTCTGATCAATACTTGTGCAAATAATCACGAATACTGTTTATTCGTAATGATAGTTGCCGCAAGTACTACTACGAAGCAATATGAGTCTGATCACAGATCGATCATTCATCGTCAGACAATACTAAACGCCACTAATAGAAATTTTGAAGTGAATGAGACTATTATGGTGTTATCTTAACGATATCGAGAAGTGAGAGATTCAGAAATCGCTTAAAATCAATGAATTACAATTTAAAAATTTATCTGAAATAACAAAAACAATGAGTCTTCAAGAAATAATTTAATTGCACCCTTCATCATTCAAAAATCAATCAATAAATATTCCTCGATTATCTTGTTGCATTTCTTCCGAGGCTCCACAAACATTTGCAAGTGAAAATTGGATCCACAAAGATGTCATACCCTCTCCCTGGATGAAGTAATCTCCAAATTTTCAAGAAAAATGTTGCTGACAAACAACTTTGTCATACGTCAAAAATTCGTCGTCCTCTAGTTCGGTAATGAAAAAGAGTGATACTGATAGGAAGTGTTTAAGGAAAGATTTGTAATAATACAGCTGATAGGTTAGCAGAACATAACAAAGACAATGATTTGGAATAATAAAACTCTTCATAAGGATGCGAAATGTCTTACCAGAGATTGAGAAAATTTACAAATAGTATATCAGCGGATGACAGGAACATAGAGAATGGATTGGAAGGACAAGACAGCTGAAAAAACGTCAGATAATGATGGGAGATAGGCAAAAAAATAGTGAGCATATCTGGGAAGCACGATATTTTTTTATCTGGAAAAGAAGCATAACAGAAAATACGAATGGATGGGTCCTGGAGCGATGTTCGTTTTTCTGTATTTGAAATGTTTTTGAAGTAAGTGAGCGTTTGATACAACATTTCGAATTCAGTAACTTAAAGATTGAGGGTGTGAATGTCCGGTGTCATCTAAATTAGTGTCCAAACTGTCTAAACTAAGATCTGGAGAAGAGAAGATGTCCAGATTTCAAAAATTTGAAGTTAGTTTAGATGGCATCATTAACTCTGTAGTGAGATACATAAGCAAGCACATTGCGTATTTTTATGTTATTTGATTAATTCGTTGTAAATTGTACAAATGTTGACATCATTCTAGACAGTAGAATTGACATGAAGTGAAGCAAAAGTAGCACATATTGTAAATATTACCTGCTTCACAACGTGATATACCGTGCTATCTCTTTTGTTTTGCGATTTTCCATGATTTTGTATTAATATAGTTCATTTCGTATTTCAGACAAAAGTTGAAATCATTCGAAACTAAGTATAGTCGGCATATAAAAATACCTTAATGTTTATTGTTAGCTTTTTGCTACTAAATGTGTTAAGTCGAAGTATTGCAATTTATTACTTTGGAGCAAATGGATTGAAATATAAAAAATTTATAAAAATATCAAATAGTTTTATCTGAAAATATTCGAACTAAATTTCGAAATGTCTAACTTTTCCGAACTAAAAAAATTAGTTAATTTTATTTCAGAATACTATTTTTGGCAATGCATTATTCTCTGATTTTGTCTGTTACCTCAGCTAAAACTAATTTCTTTCCAGAATCGCCACACTCTGTACGATTGCTGAAGCTGTAAAGAATCTCCTCCCGCTGATAGCCTTATTTTTTTGTCAACAAATTTTTGATTTTGTATTCCAAAAAATATGAAACCTATATAAAATGGAGCAATCGAAGCAGCCAGAAGAATATTACGCTGTACATATTCCGTCACCCGAAGGCGCTAGTGAAGGCGCTGTATTCGCAACTCTAAGGGAAGCATCCAGTTTTGCGAATACTCCAGAGAGTAAAGCAAAGGGTTAGATATACAAGATATCATTTGGAGTAACAGAATGTAACTTTAGAAGGAACAACAACTTGAATATCAGGCATAAACTCTTTATGCACTCTTCAGGTGCTCGTTTTAAGCGCTTTCAAAGTCCGGAGGACGCAAAAAATTATGCCGAAAACGGTGATATGTTCTGCAAAAGCCCAGAAATATCAATTAAAAGTGAACCAACAGGAGAGCCAGGCTCATCTTTCCCCTCTGTTTCCCGAATTATGTTCAATCGTTTGAAAAAGGCAATCGAATCAAAGGTACATGGTTATGTGTAGCATGAATTTAAGAATAAGAGAAATGTACCGTCGACAGTTTCTATTACGGTCTTCTGTTTAATCTCATTTTCTATTGTTTTATGTTTTTGAAAAAAATTACTATTTAGGACTATGAATTATTCCTGGACATGGCTTTGCAGAATCCTCGTTATCTAATCAATATCGGAAGTGATACACCAACAATCGTAGTCGAAGGTTTTCGTTACAATGCTATGCATCTGGCTGCTAAAGTTGGCAATTTACATGTTGCTAAATACATTCTGCATCTTATCTGCGATAGTGAAGCATTACTTACTTTATATGGTTTGTGAATGCATTCAAAAATCTTTTGGACTTTTTTTTTTTAATTTGTCGGTAGATTTTTTTTTTAAATTCATTTATTTTTTCGAAAGCTTACTGGCAAAAAATGAGAAGTCGCGTGGGGCCAAACGTTTAACCATAGATCGTAAAAGTAGATTTTTTGGTTTCCATAATAGATAAAAATTTGATGTTTAAGGGACATCAGAAGATGATGTTAAGATGCGCTCACGTATACTTCTTGATTGTTACCTTAACATGCCGGACAAAGGTTCACACGATACACCATTACATTTTGCATCTAAATTCGGGCACTGTCCTCTTGTTGAATTATTTCTGAGTTACAATATATGCCAGAAAAATCCCATTAACAAGTAAGCTGATTTAAATTTTGTCTTAGATGATTCAGTTTGCTTCCCAGTTTTATTTTTTATCGAAGAGAAAAAAAACTTTAGATGGTATTTTATATGGACTTAAAAAATGATAAGATTTAAAGCTTGATTTTTTGAAATTTTCATGCAAGAATTGATTCTTTTTTGAAATCTCAATTTTTTAGAATTTTCATACAGAAAAGAAGTTCGAAAATTTAGGATGGGTTTCACTCCTGCTCAAATTTGTTGCACAAGATATGTTGGCTGTGATAAGGAAGATCTCCATGCTGCAATGATGCCACTTTTCCTTTCTTTCTTCACTGCACTTTATCGACCAACGGATAATTATTATTCAATAACTATCCAGCTTTTAGGTATAGTTTTCAAAGTTTTGATGTCATTTCTTCCTTTTACATCAAAGCATCATCCATAATGCTTTGGAATGCTGAGATCCTTTCTCTAACAACAAAGATAATGTATCATCTTTCTCAGATTGCGGGTAATAAATCGATAATGTTCTTTCGTTCTTGAATGATATTATTCGTACTGCAGTCTTTGATTTACAGAAGAAGTACCGACTAATACACTTCCAAATGATACACCCGGATCTCCCACATGCATGTCAGCCTTGGAAGTATGCGAGCTTGCAGCTTACGCTGGTAATTTTTGATGAAAATAGAATGTTTTTTCGTGTTTTTTTAAATAATTTTGTTGTAAAGATAAATTAGCAAAAATATCGTTTTTGTATATTTTATTAATCAATAGGATTAAAAAGATTTTCTACGGGTCTTGAAATAGCGAGAATGTAGTCAAATTTAAGAGGTCCAAGCAGTAAGGCATAGACAATAAATTATTGTTATCTTTGGATTTGTTTGTGAAAATTTATATTTCGGTCATCTTTATACATTAGATTTCTAATATATTTCCACAAAAATTATTTAAGGGCCGTTTGCTGATAAAGCTTTGGCACAGAAATTTTATGAAACATGGAAAATTGAAGAAAAAGATTGTCGTAGATCGCATCCTCGGAAAGGTGCTGAACGTATTGGACGACGTCTTGCTAGTGAATATAAAATAACTTGGATGGAGCGCTGGAATTTTTGCAATAAACTGCTTGATTTTCAGTCATATTCAGGTTTGTTTTACTCTGTCTCATTCAAGTTATGTTTTTGTTCTCTAAAAGAAATAAACCGTTTAAAATACAACGAATTCTTTCTGGATCGGAAGGTTTGGCGGAATCTTTATATAGTGAACAAAAATGTGATTCCTGTTTTGAAATCTTGATTTATACTATTTACTGTTGCAGGATTGGAGGAGTTAAATCGCTATCTTGTGCAAATCAGATTGAATCCATCGATTCCTTCAGTTCGCACCGTGAATTTCGACGATGATAACGATTCTTCTATTTTTTCAGATGCCTCCGATACCGTATTTGTAGAGGATCAAAAGAATGGAATTGATGCAGCTGAGACTGATGATTCGCATAGTTCATCCCTTAACGAAATAACAAACAAGCAAGTTTTTCACTTTATGACAATTTCTATTTTTTGTATAGTCCTGAAACAGTTACATTTTATACATTTATATTTGTTTCATCTTTAGCTAACATATGTACTTCGCTTCTCAGAATAAAGAAAGATTGATCTGACACATTTAGTTAATACTGATACTTCGCTTCTCAAAGTAAAAAACGATAAATTTAGTCTTTGTTTTGTTTCAAAATTTATACAAGTCAAAAAACACATTGTATGTAACTGCATAAATTTCTTTTGGTGAAGAATTTCATTTAATACTTATAGCGGGTCAGCCGTGGATGCGAACAGTAACAACTTGTGTCGGTAGTCCAATTTTCTTTTTACTGTGTTTACATCTGCATGTTTTGACCTATTTTGCTTTATTTATAAATCAAATTTAAATTGAATTACTGAATTTGATTTCAATTTTCAAATTGTTGGCGTTCATCGTTTTAGAAAGCTCCTGATATTCTTTTGAAAACAGATATAGTTGTTTTCAACCTTTACTCTTTCTTTTTCTAATAATTGTTACTTACACTTCCATCTACATTTTTCGTATCCATACATAGATTCAGAAAATTTTTGATCCAGAATTATTGTTGTTGTTAGTGCGAAAAATTTATTCGAAAGTTTTTCCGTGAAGTTCAAAAGTTTTATTTGCGTCGCGTTTACCATAAACATATTCTGCTTTTAGGAACTATTTCCCGGAACTAATCTGTAGTGTTTGCTTTTTCTTTTCCTTTTTCCTTTCTGTTTTTATGCCTTGCAGACTTCTTTGCTTTTATATATTAAAAAGAGTAAAATACTGAAACATTTTAAAAGAACTCAACTCAATTTTAGGTTGGCAAGTCTTCATTTGGATCCCTCATCATCATCATCATCTGACGTATTTCTGGATTCAGGCAACCTTGCATCGAAAAACAATGCTCTTTCCATAAAAAATTCTTCTGATTCCGGATCTTTAGAGTCGATTGTTGTCGCCTCAGATGTTCAGTATGAGCAGGCTAACAGTAATGACGAAAGAAGTGATTCTATTGATTTTGATTATTATACACCACCATCCTCACCGGAGCCAGTTTATATTTATGAAGGAATCCCATCGAAGGATGATGAGGAACTAATAATTGCGCTCTCTCTGGTAAGCTGTTGTACACAGTAAGTTTGTAAAAAAAATATATTATGAAAGAGAAATATGCAAGAGAAAATGGTTTTCCTAAAAAGTGAGCTATTCTTTTTTTTAGATTCAGTTAATGAAAGATGCCTAATTATTTATTTTAATGTATTATGCAAATATTTGTTATCTGTTATTATTCTTTGCTGTGCAATGCATTAAATTGAGCTCTTTACATTTAGTGAAGAAGTATCATTCTAAAATATCATAGTTCGTAAACGGTACGAATAGCTTACTAATCGAAATAGTTTTTTTATTCTGCTGCATTATGGGAGTTGCCTGAGAGATGTATCTCCTACTATCGACACAAATACGTGCTGGGCGATGTACACCAACTTAGTATAAAATGATGCTAATGTCAATCTATTTTGTTTAATTCATCCTGTAATTAAGTTGCTGTTAGTTTGGATTCCTGAATCATAGATCGTGGGTGCGGTATCAGCTAGTTTTACTTTATTATTTTAAGATTTATATTCATGTATACTTCAAGTTGTCTGGTCATTTTTGCTATCGGACATCGATGAATGGTCTCAGAAGTAGCGAAATTTTTTTTATTTGGATCCAGATATGTCCAGTTTATGTCATCTTTTGCAAAATCGTTTTTAATGAAGGTCGATCCGCAGCTGATTCAGCGTTTTGGTGCGATTGCCGAATATATGCGACATGTGCTCAACGTACCGGAAAAGGAGCGTTCTCAATGGCCGTTCACTGATTCACCACGTGCCAAAAGACGCAGAATTTAAATTTGAAGCGATGTTTACGAATTGCATTGTCTAGAAAACTTCTCCGTAATTATGCTTCCACTGATTAAATTCTATCTTTTTGGTACGATATTTCCAAGTTCCATCTTTTTTTCCCTACTTAATCTCAAAATTTTATGAAATATATCGAGATGAATTAGAAACTTCTGTTCTATATGATAATAATGTTGTTTAAGGTGTGTGGCTGCAGCTCAAATATGCTTGACCGAGTAATTTGGGAACCGTGTTAGAATTTTTTTTGCTATTCGAATAAGCCTCTATTTTGTTTTTTTTCTGCTGTACATAACCTTAATTTGGAGAGAAAATTTAAATTGCATGTGATTAGATATGGGAGTTCCAGTTATTCATTTAATTAAAATTAATATAAATGAACTTTTTTCTAATCAGATCCAATATAGACTGGAATTGATTTTTTCATAAAACCTGTAAAGATTGGCAGTAGAATTAATCAAATATTTAGCTACATTCATCATTACTTTGTTCCGGAGTATTTGGTGTTTTATAAGGCAAAAGAAGTCAAATGAAGCTATGAACCTATATGGTTGTGATTTCAAAAATTTCAATGTTTTCATCTTAATGAAGAAATTCTCCGCCTGACTGTTTTTTAGAGATGGAAAAATACCATTTAAAGGAAAATTAATTATACTGTTTATTCAAAAAATCATTTCAATCCGACAGTTTTTCAGTAAATGCTTCAAAAAATTTCAATTAAATAAGAATTGGTTCGATATTTTGTTTGATATATGCTGTTGGGGAAAAAATCTGATATTTAAGAATGTTTTTTAATCTAGTTAGATTAAAGATTGCTTATTCTTGCTTTTGTGATTCCCTTAAGTCAACTATAGGCTTTATTTGGGTTTATACGATATTACAGGTAATCAATAATAGCCTTCGCTGATCTTATACGATATTAAACAATATCGTAAATTACTTATACAATAATAAAGACTAAATAAACAATACATACCAAATAGTAAAAGGCTACTAACAATCGTTTGAATGCTTACTACATTGTCATACTTTCCGTTTGTGACTGTCGTCCTCCTCTCGCCTTGCCACTACTGTTGCTACTGCTGAACTGTCTGTCGCTCGTGCCACTATCACTGAAATTGAATTGGAATTGAACACACTGATCCTTTGACCTGAGAATCTCCCTTTTATATGTATGATCCTTGGTTTGATAATGAGCGGAAGCTTACAACACATTAATCATACAAAAGA
>KZ270035.1:166014-185890 GCA_002249935.1 Onchocerca flexuosa
AAAATACGAATGGATGGGTCCTGGAGCGATGTTCGTTTTTCTGTATTTGAAATGTTTTTGAAGTAAGTGAGCGTTTGATACAACATTTCGAATTCAGTAAGTTAAAGATTGAGGGTGTGAATGTCCGGTGTCATCTAAATTAGTGTCCAAACTGTCTAAACTAAGATCTGGAGAAGAGAAGATGTCCAGATTTCAAAAATTTGAAGTTAGTTTAGATGGCATCATTAACTCTGTAGTGAGATACATAAGCAAGCACATTGCGTATTTTTATGTTATTTGATTAATTCGTTGTAAATTGTACAAATGTTGACATCATTCTAGACAGTAGAATTGACATGAAGTGAAGCAAAAGTAGCACATATTGTAAATATTACCTGCTTCACAACGTGATATACCGTGCTATCTCTTTTGTTTTGCGATTTTCCATGATTTTGTATTAATATAGTTCATTTCGTATTTCAGACAAAAGTTGAAATCATTCGAAACTAAGTATAGTCGGCATATAAAAATACCTTAATGTTTATTGTTAGCTTTTTGCTACTAAATGTGTTAAGTCGAAGTATTGCAATTTATTACTTTGGAGCAAATGGATTGAAATATAAAAAATTTATAAAAATATCAAATAGTTTTATCTGAAAATATTCGAACTAAATTTCGAAATGTCTAACTTTTCCGAACTAAAAAAATTAGTTAATTTTATTTCAGAATACTATTTTTGGCAATGCATTATTCTCTGATTTTGTCTGTTACCTCAGCTAAAACTAATTTCTTTCCAGAATCGCCACACTCTGTACGATTGCTGAAGCTGTAAAGAATCTCCTCCCGCTGATAGCCTTATTTTTTTGTCAACAAATTTTTGATTTTGTATTCCAAAAAATATGAAACCTATATAAAATGGAGCAATCGAAGCAGCCAGAAGAATATTACGCTGTACATATTCCGTCACCCGAAGGCGCTAGTGAAGGCGCTGTATTCGCAACTCTAAGGGAAGCATCCAGTTTTGCGAATACTCCAGAGAGTAAAGCAAAGGGTTAGATATACAAGATATCATTTGGAGTAACAGAATGTAACTTTAGAAGGAACAACAACTTGAATATCAGGCATAAACTCTTTATGCACTCTTCAGGTGCTCGTTTTAAGCGCTTTCAAAGTCCGGAGGACGCAAAAAATTATGCCGAAAACGGTGATATGTTCTGCAAAAGCCCAGAAATATCAATTAAAAGTGAACCAACAGGAGAGCCAGGCTCATCTTTCCCCTCTGTTTCCCGAATTATGTTCAATCGTTTGAAAAAGGCAATCGAATCAAAGGTACATGGTTATGTGTAGCATGAATTTAAGAATAAGAGAAATGTACCGTCGACAGTTTCTATTACGGTCTTCTGTTTAATCTCATTTTCTATTGTTTTATGTTTTTGAAAAAAATTACTATTTAGGACTATGAATTATTCCTGGACATGGCTTTGCAGAATCCTCGTTATCTAATCAATATCGGAAGTGATACACCAACAATCGTAGTCGAAGGTTTTCGTTACAATGCTATGCATCTGGCTGCTAAAGTTGGCAATTTACATGTTGCTAAATACATTCTGCATCTTATCTGCGATAGTGAAGCATTACTTACTTTATATGGTTTGTGAATGCATTCAAAAATCTTTTGGACTTTTTTTTTTTAATTTGTCGGTAGATTTTTTTTTTAAATTCATTTATTTTTTCGAAAGCTTACTGGCAAAAAATGAGAAGTCGCGTGGGGCCAAACGTTTAACCATAGATCGTAAAAGTAGATTTTTTGGTTTCCATAATAGATAAAAATTTGATGTTTAAGGGACATCAGAAGATGATGTTAAGATGCGCTCACGTATACTTCTTGATTGTTACCTTAACATGCCGGACAAAGGTTCACACGATACACCATTACATTTTGCATCTAAATTCGGGCACTGTCCTCTTGTTGAATTATTTCTGAGTTACAATATATGCCAGAAAAATCCCATTAACAAGTAAGCTGATTTAAATTTTGTCTTAGATGATTCAGTTTGCTTCCCAGTTTTATTTTTTATCGAAGAGAAAAAAAACTTTAGATGGTATTTTATATGGACTTAAAAAATGATAAGATTTAAAGCTTGATTTTTTGAAATTTTCATGCAAGAATTGATTCTTTTTTGAAATCTCAATTTTTTAGAATTTTCATACAGAAAAGAAGTTCGAAAATTTAGGATGGGTTTCACTCCTGCTCAAATTTGTTGCACAAGATATGTTGGCTGTGATAAGGAAGATCTCCATGCTGCAATGATGCCACTTTTCCTTTCTTTCTTCACTGCACTTTATCGACCAACGGATAATTATTATTCAATAACTATCCAGCTTTTAGGTATAGTTTTCAAAGTTTTGATGTCATTTCTTCCTTTTACATCAAAGCATCATCCATAATGCTTTGGAATGCTGAGATCCTTTCTCTAACAACAAAGATAATGTATCATCTTTCTCAGATTGCGGGTAATAAATCGATAATGTTCTTTCGTTCTTGAATGATATTATTCGTACTGCAGTCTTTGATTTACAGAAGAAGTACCGACTAATACACTTCCAAATGATACACCCGGATCTCCCACATGCATGTCAGCCTTGGAAGTATGCGAGCTTGCAGCTTACGCTGGTAATTTTTGATGAAAATAGAATGTTTTTTCGTGTTTTTTTAAATAATTTTGTTGTAAAGATAAATTAGCAAAAATATCGTTTTTGTATATTTTATTAATCAATAGGATTAAAAAGATTTTCTACGGGTCTTGAAATAGCGAGAATGTAGTCAAATTTAAGAGGTCCAAGCAGTAAGGCATAGACAATAAATTATTGTTATCTTTGGATTTGTTTGTGAAAATTTATATTTCGGTCATCTTTATACATTAGATTTCTAATATATTTCCACAAAAATTATTTAAGGGCCGTTTGCTGATAAAGCTTTGGCACAGAAATTTTATGAAACATGGAAAATTGAAGAAAAAGATTGTCGTAGATCGCATCCTCGGAAAGGTGCTGAACGTATTGGACGACGTCTTGCTAGTGAATATAAAATAACTTGGATGGAGCGCTGGAATTTTTGCAATAAACTGCTTGATTTTCAGTCATATTCAGGTTTGTTTTACTCTGTCTCATTCAAGTTATGTTTTTGTTCTCTAAAAGAAATAAACCGTTTAAAATACAACGAATTCTTTCTGGATCGGAAGGTTTGGCGGAATCTTTATATAGTGAACAAAAATGTGATTCCTGTTTTGAAATCTTGATTTATACTATTTACTGTTGCAGGATTGGAGGAGTTAAATCGCTATCTTGTGCAAATCAGATTGAATCCATCGATTCCTTCAGTTCGCACCGTGAATTTCGACGATGATAACGATTCTTCTATTTTTTCAGATGCCTCCGATACCGTATTTGTAGAGGATCAAAAGAATGGAATTGATGCAGCTGAGACTGATGATTCGCATAGTTCATCCCTTAACGAAATAACAAACAAGCAAGTTTTTCACTTTATGACAATTTCTATTTTTTGTATAGTCCTGAAACAGTTACATTTTATACATTTATATTTGTTTCATCTTTAGCTAACATATGTACTTCGCTTCTCAGAATAAAGAAAGATTGATCTGACACATTTAGTTAATACTGATACTTCGCTTCTCAAAGTAAAAAACGATAAATTTAGTCTTTGTTTTGTTTCAAAATTTATACAAGTCAAAAAACACATTGTATGTAACTGCATAAATTTCTTTTGGTGAAGAATTTCATTTAATACTTATAGCGGGTCAGCCGTGGATGCGAACAGTAACAACTTGTGTCGGTAGTCCAATTTTCTTTTTACTGTGTTTACATCTGCATGTTTTGACCTATTTTGCTTTATTTATAAATCAAATTTAAATTGAATTACTGAATTTGATTTCAATTTTCAAATTGTTGGCGTTCATCGTTTTAGAAAGCTCCTGATATTCTTTTGAAAACAGATATAGTTGTTTTCAACCTTTACTCTTTCTTTTTCTAATAATTGTTACTTACACTTCCATCTACATTTTTCGTATCCATACATAGATTCAGAAAATTTTTGATCCAGAATTATTGTTGTTGTTAGTGCGAAAAATTTATTCGAAAGTTTTTCCGTGAAGTTCAAAAGTTTTATTTGCGTCGCGTTTACCATAAACATATTCTGCTTTTAGGAACTATTTCCCGGAACTAATCTGTAGTGTTTGCTTTTTCTTTTCCTTTTTCCTTTCTGTTTTTATGCCTTGCAGACTTCTTTGCTTTTATATATTAAAAAGAGTAAAATACTGAAACATTTTAAAAGAACTCAACTCAATTTTAGGTTGGCAAGTCTTCATTTGGATCCCTCATCATCATCATCATCTGACGTATTTCTGGATTCAGGCAACCTTGCATCGAAAAACAATGCTCTTTCCATAAAAAATTCTTCTGATTCCGGATCTTTAGAGTCGATTGTTGTCGCCTCAGATGTTCAGTATGAGCAGGCTAACAGTAATGACGAAAGAAGTGATTCTATTGATTTTGATTATTATACACCACCATCCTCACCGGAGCCAGTTTATATTTATGAAGGAATCCCAT
Organism: Onchocerca flexuosa; assembly: GCA_002249935.1. Lineage (NCBI taxonomy): Eukaryota > Metazoa > Nematoda > Chromadorea > Rhabditida > Onchocercidae > Onchocerca > Onchocerca flexuosa. Next base: position 170,623 of record KZ270035.1, read on the forward strand.
CGAAGGATGATGAGGAACTAATAATTGCGCTCTCTCTGGTAAGCTGTTGTACACAGTAAGTTTGTAAAAAAAATATATTATGAAAGAGAAATATGCAAGAGAAAATGGTTTTCCTAAAAAGTGAGCTATTCTTTTTTTTAGATTCAGTTAATGAAAGATGCCTAATTATTTATTTTAATGTATTATGCAAATATTTGTTATCTGTTATTATTCTTTGCTGTGCAATGCATTAAATTGAGCTCTTTACATTTAGTGAAGAAGTATCATTCTAAAATATCATAGTTCGTAAACGGTACGAATAGCTTACTAATCGAAATAGTTTTTTTATTCTGCTGCATTATGGGAGTTGCCTGAGAGATGTATCTCCTACTATCGACACAAATACGTGCTGGGCGATGTACACCAACTTAGTATAAAATGATGCTAATGTCAATCTATTTTGTTTAATTCATCCTGTAATTAAGTTGCTGTTAGTTTGGATTCCTGAATCATAGATCGTGGGTGCGGTATCAGCTAGTTTTACTTTATTATTTTAAGATTTATATTCATGTATACTTCAAGTTGTCTGGTCATTTTTGCTATCGGACATCGATGAATGGTCTCAGAAGTAGCGAAATTTTTTTTATTTGGATCCAGATATGTCCAGTTTATGTCATCTTTTGCAAAATCGTTTTTAATGAAGGTCGATCCGCAGCTGATTCAGCGTTTTGGTGCGATTGCCGAATATATGCGACATGTGCTCAACGTACCGGAAAAGGAGCGTTCTCAATGGCCGTTCACTGATTCACCACGTGCCAAAAGACGCAGAATTTAAATTTGAAGCGATGTTTACGAATTGCATTGTCTAGAAAACTTCTCCGTAATTATGCTTCCACTGATTAAATTCTATCTTTTTGGTACGATATTTCCAAGTTCCATCTTTTTTTCCCTACTTAATCTCAAAATTTTATGAAATATATCGAGATGAATTAGAAACTTCTGTTCTATATGATAATAATGTTGTTTAAGGTGTGTGGCTGCAGCTCAAATATGCTTGACCGAGTAATTTGGGAACCGTGTTAGAATTTTTTTTGCTATTCGAATAAGCCTCTATTTTGTTTTTTTTCTGCTGTACATAACCTTAATTTGGAGAGAAAATTTAAATTGCATGTGATTAGATATGGGAGTTCCAGTTATTCATTTAATTAAAATTAATATAAATGAACTTTTTTCTAATCAGATCCAATATAGACTGGAATTGATTTTTTCATAAAACCTGTAAAGATTGGCAGTAGAATTAATCAAATATTTAGCTACATTCATCATTACTTTGTTCCGGAGTATTTGGTGTTTTATAAGGCAAAAGAAGTCAAATGAAGCTATGAACCTATATGGTTGTGATTTCAAAAATTTCAATGTTTTCATCTTAATGAAGAAATTCTCCGCCTGACTGTTTTTTAGAGATGGAAAAATACCATTTAAAGGAAAATTAATTATACTGTTTATTCAAAAAATCATTTCAATCCGACAGTTTTTCAGTAAATGCTTCAAAAAATTTCAATTAAATAAGAATTGGTTCGATATTTTGTTTGATATATGCTGTTGGGGAAAAAATCTGATATTTAAGAATGTTTTTTAATCTAGTTAGATTAAAGATTGCTTATTCTTGCTTTTGTGATTCCCTTAAGTCAACTATAGGCTTTATTTGGGTTTATACGATATTACAGGTAATCAATAATAGCCTTCGCTGATCTTATACGATATTAAACAATATCGTAAATTACTTATACAATAATAAAGACTAAATAAACAATACATACCAAATAGTAAAAGGCTACTAACAATCGTTTGAATGCTTACTACATTGTCATACTTTCCGTTTGTGACTGTCGTCCTCCTCTCGCCTTGCCACTACTGTTGCTACTGCTGAACTGTCTGTCGCTCGTGCCACTATCACTGAAATTGAATTGGAATTGAAGACACTGATCCTTTGACCTGAGAATCTCCCTTTTATATGTATGATCCTTGGTTTGATAATGAGCGGAAGCTTACAACACATTAATCATACAAAAGATTGTTTATTAGGACAAAAAATAATAGACAATTCTTACAATATTTCAAACAAAACAAGCTTTAGTCTTAACGACATTCCAGGCAATTAACATGGATTTAAACGTTTTAAACAATGCACATAAGTTCTCTTAGCAGACCAGAAGATGAGAAAACAAAGGCCTTCGTGCCGAGAAATGAATAAATGATTCATTTGTTTGGAAGATGCTACAGATTTCTAATATACGAAATTCTTGATTACTTCGTCATATCTATATTATAAAATATTCCGACTTTACTGACATCCTCGACCGAGAAAGCTTAAAGCCTTCAGGCTGTTTTCTCCGGCTGCGCATCGGAATAATTGATTGGGAACAATGTGGACGATATATTGTGTGCGGTATAAAATCAGGCAATATATTCCTTTTGATTATGATATTCGAGTGCATTTCATTGCCTAAGATAGTCTTAATCTATCGGAACGCAGAACAAGAGTTCACGTTGCAACATTTCTTTCAACATACAATGGTTATTGCTATCTGTCCTCCAGTACTGAAGTAGAAGTATTTCGCTGCAAAACATCTAATATTCTTAGCCCTCCATTACAGTTGATGATGTAGGAAATTGCGGAAGTCGATTCAACATGAACTGTTTTCTCTGTTTGAAGTTGCGATTATAAAGGGTGGAAGCCTGGGCGATACGAAGTGAATTCGTTCAAAATTTATAAGTAAGAGACATACAAAAAGAACAAGCGTATGGAGAATAAAGATTGGGGAAATGGCTTGGCTTGTGTTCTCCATTGAAAAATGCTTCCGCACATCGTTGACTTACCCAACTTCCCCCTTCTAAAGAGTATTTCTTCGCAAAAATGCTATTTTATACTTTCGCAGTGTAGTAATCTTCTCCTTAACGTTTTTAAACTTTCACTAAAGTTCTAAGCTGAATCGTTTGATGGATAAAACCCAAAGTTTTTAAAAATTTACGAACATTCCAAGAATTCATGGAATCGATGCGGCTTAAGCAAGTTAGCATTTATCAGTCAAACAAAAAACATCATTATTTTCACCTTACTTTTTCTTTCATGCTCAAACAACAATGTAACCTCCTTTAAAACTACCCAACTACAACTCTAGTTGTCTAGGTTGCTTTCTGCCAAATTTTAAATAGGACTAGGATTTATTTTCAGAAAAAGAGAAAGCGAAACTGCTTCATGTAAACTCTGGAAAGCAAAAGTCTTTTTTTTTTTATTTGCAATATGACCAAGTAATGTTTTGATCAAGATAGTTCTGTTGAATAAGAACGCCTAGAGATCTGAGTTTCTGACTACGTTTGGACAAATCATACGTAATTTAAAAAATAAAGAGCGTTTCCTACTTCACATGTTAACTTCAGAAAGAGAGTGACGTTAACTCATAATGCAGTTATTTTTATTGCATCAAATACCGGCGTCAACAATTAATATTATTCTCGTTCAGAAGTTCAGTAATAATAATTAAAACTAAAAGGTGAGTGCGTGTGATTAGCTGAAACCAACAGCATTGATAGATTTTGGAATAAAATTATGGCTTGGTTGCAATCGAAAAATAATGCATAAAGCTGGCTTAGCTGTTGAATGATCTTTTATTTTTAGAAAGGATAACTATTCTAGTCCTCTTCCTAAGCCACTGATTACTTATTGATTCATCTCTTCATATGCATTTAAGCTCATTTGGTCTTTGGGAAATAGAAAGGAAGAAAGCTCTGATGTGCAAGAGTGAGCCTAATGGGAATTTTTCCTCATTTGCTTATTTTCATTCGTTAGCAAAATTTTCTCTGATAGGTTCCAAATTTTGAAATGTTTCCTCTTGGCATAACTTTTTCGTAAGATATCTTACCGAACCATATTTCACTAATATAAATTTTTATTGAGTACGTAATTCTAAAGGTATTTGAGTACGTAATTCTAAAGGTACTAAAGGTATTTCCTATATCCGGATTATATTCGCGTCAAGTTCTCTCCTTTTTTTTCCCTGATGTTCTTGGAAGTTCCATTGGCGACCTATTTAGTGGGTCAGCTGAAACAAATAATTGAATGACTAAAGAAATGGGGCTTCTAACAGCTTGCTGTTAGGTATGACCTTCATCTGTTTATAGCTTTTTATTTTTCTTATTTTTTGGCGGAAATCCGGTTTCTTAATTAAAGAATTAATTATAGATGGCTGGTCTGAATTCAGTTCAATAATTTTTATTTGAGACCTATTCAGTTCAACTCTTGATAAAATAATTCGAAAACATTTCGAGTTATATTCTGGATGACCAAAATGTTTTTTCAGAAATGCTAGGTGAATATTTTAATTATTTTGTTCAAAAATAACTCATTAATCCCAAAATTTTAAATAATGATTTCTTGAAATTTCGTTTAAAATTTTTAACTATTTTTAAAAAGAGGCGAAATGAAGGAAGTAAACAATAAATGTTCCTTTAAAAGTGATGGTAAAGATAACCTGCATCGACTATTAATTAAATTGAACACTATGATTTAAAAAATTTCTAACCAAATTTTTCCCAGATGCTTCTTAAATTCTTTCTTTAAATTGGTTTTCCTCTAACTCATATTAGTCACGTTAAAGTTTGTTCAAATATCATCAAAGGCACAACAGTGATATTAATCAAGCACTGTACTCATTCGAAATTATCGTTCGGTTCGAACTTAATTTCAGTTTTTTAAAACCATGAAATTTATAGCACTTTGGTGGAATGAATCGGTAATTGCATAGTTTGTGTAGTAGAACATTCTTGATTCATATTCTTGAGGATAAGTTTGTATTTAAAACTTACAAAAAGTAGAGCCGAATTGATGGTCTAGTTCATATCTTGCAGCATAGCTGCGTGGCTCAGCTACAATACAGTTTATGTTGAATATTGAAAATGTTCTTTAAATATCACAAAAAATTCTCATGTCCATTGTTTGTAAAGGCTTTAAATAATAATTCGTTATGCATTCACTTTCCCATTGATTGATAACTGTTTGAAAAAAAAAGCGAATGCTCTTTAGGCTATAAAAAAAGCGACCCTAAAAAATGAAATGACTTTTATGCTTTTTCACTTTAAAAGGCCAATCGAATAACTACTAGTAATTCCAACATCATTTTTCGTCGTTCAGGAGCAATGAATGGGATGTAAAAACCATCATTCAATTCAAAAAAAAAAAAAAAAAAAAAAGATTTGTTTCTTGAGTTTTATGTAGAAACATTTTTCTGCTTCTATCATTTCAGATTTAATTTTTATTTTATCTTCAGCATCGTAAAATTTTTAAAAAATTGTCAAAGATCGACTTTACAGTAGTATTAATTATTATTTGAAAAATAAGGTTTTGAAAAATAGCTTGAATCAAAATGTGAATAATCAGGATTGCTTCAATTTTATCCTGAAAGCAGTTTTGCTACTGATAACTGATAATTATCTATTGAGTCACGAATTAAAAACAACAATGTAACTACTACACCCATATCCATATTCTCGGCAGCATACACCCATTCACCATTTGTCATTTCCATGAAATGCACCACTTATTGGTTGGTTATTTTGAAATTTTTTTTTGGTGCAGTTAATTGTATTTAAGACTAAAGCGAAAAGATATTTTATTTCCACTGCTGCCTAACGACCAGGCTCAATAAAATGAAACGTTTCTGTCACATTGCATGTATTGCTTGTCACTTTCCGTTGCTGTGCCAATCGTTAGGTAGGAATGGAATTGTTAAGCGGGTGACGTTATAAGTTTCTCTTGGAAAAATGATGCTACTCTGTTTGCTTCATTGATTGGTGCCGTTATGAGCTAAATATCCTAAATATTCTGATTTTAGTATTTTTGATTAATACTTTGTTTTTAGACTTTCGTGATTTCAATTTCCTGTTTCCCACCACTTCATTTCTCTTTGCTGTCGTTTTCCCATATTAGATTCATCAAATTAAAAAAAAAAAAATCGAAAGTATTGCATGCGATAGATTTCAGCCATTAGAATTTTGTTGTATGTTGGTATTAAAAAGTGTGATCATAGAAGCATATGTCATATATTATTAATTTAGATTTCGTTGCAGGATCTCTTTTACTTTCAACAATCCATATTTAGGGCGACCACAAGAGAATGTCAACTTAATTATAATTTTGTAGATTAAATTTTCATCAACAACGATATAGGATTGAGTTTAATTTCACATATAACTACTCTTTCGATAGAACACTTTCTGTCGCAAAGCAGTGATATGTGAAATGAAATCAATACAGCATCATTATGTAGGAAATTCTTAAGCAGGTTGTGAGTTGAATCAAAAAAATTTTGCATAGACAACTAACTACTGGAATGAATAATTGTTTCATTATTTACTTCAGGTGATTTGTGCAGAAAATAAACAATTATAAATCGTAAATTATTTTACAATTCAAATTGTTATATTTTTGAGCTTTTTTGACATGCCAGAATTTTCAAAAAAAAATAAATTCGGACGAATAATCCTTAAGTGACTTGCGATGATGACTGTTAAAAAGGAATTTCTGGGAGTAGTGAGGATTAAGCGGAATAAGCTGAGTTAAAACAAATTCGTCAAAAACATGGGCATATTTGTAATATATTCAGAAAAAGATATAGACTAAAAGCCATTTTAAAAATGAGAATAGATTTATCAAGCATTTATGTCTCCCAAGGAAAAAAGAAGAATAAACGATCAACAGTGGAAGTCTATTTGGATGAGCTCATTCGGAATCTTTTTCTGACGAGAATCTGAAATTATATACATTTTTTTTTTTTCATTCATAACTTTTTTTCTTCTTCACTGTGATACAAATTAATGGAAACCCTTCACTATAATATAAAATTTAACAGTTTTTGTTTTATTTTCAGACAATTTTTTATATTTCAGATTTCTTACGTATTCTATGACAAAAGAAGACACCTACTGCTACCGATATAACCAGCTCAAGATATTTAACAACTTCGAGAAGTAGTGAGTACAGGAAGAAAAAGTATGGAAAGCATATCTAGTGGTGTCAACTTTCTCAGGCGTCGTTTTAGCTCTCAGGATAACGAGGAGGATGAGAAATCGACACCTGCTTCGGCACCTGGTGGACGTGGTCCACAACAGCAACAAGCACAGTATCAACAGCAGCAGCAGTCCTCACACATGCAAAATGGACCTCCTAATAGTTTCTCACTTGCTAGTCTTGCCAACAAAGTTTCTAGTGCTATAAGGTTAACTTTTGAATTTATACAATTGAAATTCTTCAATAAAGAGAAAATTTACTGGCACCGACATTAATGGTATCGAATATCGAATTGCACTTATACACATATTGGCAAGAATCAGCCAAAAAAAATTTTGTGATAAATGAAGTAAGAAATGATTTACTCAAATAATGATCACGTATCGATCCATCGCATTTTTTGTGACCATAAAATCGCAACATTTATAGACATTTAATAATATAATGGATAGGACATGCAAAGGAACTATGAGAAATAAAGGTGTCGGTAATTCAGTAATTAAGTTCAGGATTAAATAATTAATAATAGTTCAGTAATGAATAGTAATTTATTTCAGTAATTAATAGTAATTAATCTTGTTTGTTCGCTTCATTTTAATATGCTTAATTACTATGATAGTAAGAAACAACAATTACTATTACCATAATGTTGTTGCTGTTCCAAGATTCTAATGATTAACATGATTAATTTAATAGTGCAATTTAAGGTTGCTGATCTGTTCTTCCAAGAGGGATTTCAGGTTTGAGGTTATATTCGTAAGATCATCTCACTGAAGACACAAAATACAAGAGTAATAAGTTAGATTTTTTTCTCATATATGGAAAAAACAATGGAAAATGAGTGAAGTCTTGTTTTTGCTAATATTTTTAGCCTCTCACAGATTCAGAATTTGGCCAAAGAAGATGCTTTGATTGCTGTATTGAAGGGAGATTTTTTTTTTTTAATCCAATTTTTGCTTTCAGTGCCCCAACGTCACCATCAAAACAATCAATGTCTATGTATTCACAAGTTCAAGGTATCACCAAAAATCTGATGCAAGCAGCCAGCAATGCTGCTGCATCGTACATTCAGGGACCACACAAGTGTATACTGATTATTGATGACCAACAAATTGATTGGTGAGTTACTGTTTATCTGAGATTCGGAGTTATTGTTTGTCTGAGATTCAGGTACTCATCAGTCATTGAATCTCCAAAACTGTTTCCTCATTCAGTATAATATGTCTTTGACATTTATTTGATCAATTCACACAAATGATTGAGCAATGTTTTTGATAATTTTAAATTTATCTTATCCTTATTTCCAGGAGCAAATATTTCCGCAGCAATCGTACTGGTTGGCAATTGCGGATTGAACAGGTATTCCATCACAGTGTTGATATGTATGCATAATCATGAGAATCTTTGTAGTGGTTGAAGAGTTGATGTATCATTTTAACCGCATAAATTATGCTCTCGATGCTATCCACTGAACATAATTTTTGAAATTAATCGAGCTAATGTCAGTGATGCGGGTAAATTCATCAGAAATCCTCCGAATGTTTTTTAAAGACCAAACTTTGAAATATTAGTTTCACGTAATTAGCTTGGAATGTAGAACTGAAAAGTTTTAGTTCTGATTAAAATGAATTTAATTTCTAGGCTCCGTTCTCAGAAATACATGTCTGCTGTCATTCTAATCGTAAATGTACAGTGGATATTTTAGAATCTGGAAAAGAACACAGGTATTTTTGTTGAAACTTTTTAAGAACTCTGCTTTTCCGGACGTCTTTTGTAATTCCTTATCTTTTTGCTTGTTCTGCTGAATAACTTCGTCGTATCAGGAAATGAGGAGAGGAAATTTTTGGAATAACTTTTCAAAGAGCGATCTTACTAATTTGTTGCTTACATCTTTTTCTGATTGTTAAATTTATATTCAGCAGTTACCTGATGCAATAATTAAATTCGAAACTTAAGCTTATTTGTGCAAGAGTTTTTTTTTTTTCTCATTTAAAATAGCAGATGAGATATTGTAAAAAAATTATCAACAGTAAAATATAATAGTGTCGATCGAAGCAAGTACTATTAGTGTATTTGTACCTTGAATAACCGCAAATTCTATGATATTTCAACTTCCGCCAACTTAAACATTTTAGAAGGATGCAGCCAGACTTCGTTTTGTTTCGGCAAAATGCAAATAGTGAGAAAGGTGATTACACCAATATCGTCATAGCATTACTGAAAGGAGGTGTCCAAACTCTGAATAGTCCTGAAAGCATACGAATATTGTTGGACAAAAATTGGACGGTATAATTTTTTATCATCAATTGTGATACGAGAAAGTTTAAAATTCAATGCTTCATATCAGAAGTTAAATTTGAAAAGCGACGAATGATGTTAATTGTCTGTTTGATGAATGAAATGACTTGGAAGACCGAATCTCGACAATTATTTTCAAATGATATTTTTACAAAGGCACTGAAAAATTCTTTTTTGTCCATATAATGACAGGTTTAGAAAATAAAGACTAGAATGACTTTTACTTTGGTTAATTTGTAATACTCCAGAAAAGACCATTCAGAACTGAAGCAATGAATTGAATTGAGAATTCCAGAAATATTTAAATTTTCAATAGTTACTGAAATCATAGTTACTGATTATTATCTTTTTGGTTAAAAGAGAGGAAATGTATTTTAGTTTTAATGCTTACAGAAATTTTAGCTGACGCAGTTCACTGCATTTTAGTTTAATCGACTTCAATGGATTTGTGAAACAACTGGACCAAATGCCATACCTTTGATCGAGCAAACGTATTATCCATTATTTGATCATTTTGTAAGCCAAGTTTTCTTTTTTTAGAAATTTATTTTTGGTAAGTTATACAAACAACTATCTCTTGTCAAAAATGTATTTGTAGAGTGCGCAATCTCGGTTTCCAATTGTGATACGCGTTGGACATGGAAGTCACGGGCTTGGAAAGGTGAACTTTTTTATTGCTTTTTTTTTACTAGAAGATTTGAAATTTCGGCAATAAAGCAGACTTTTGTTAATTTGATAAACTTATGCGACTTTTCATGCTGCTTTGTTTCAACGAGTGAAGGAAATATTTTGGGCATTTTGAAAAATTTACTAATTAAATAGATGAAAATCGAAGACGAAAATCATATGCTAGAAGTGGAAAATATGCTGCGATCAATTAAACCTGTGGAGGTTGTTATCGAACCGTTCATCGAAACGAAATATGATATACATTTACAGGTAGGAAATAAGCTCTAGTATGCATCATAGGTAATTTTATCATTTTGAAAAAATGTAAATTAAATTTTTAACTTTATGAATTATCCAAAATATTTGTGTTGCATAATTTTTTCATATATTTGATTTATTTAATAAATTTTTGAGATCTTTGATGAAATAAATTGAGTGGGTGCTACTCTTTTTTAGAAAATTGGTACAGAAACAAGAGCATACATTCGTAAAGGCATATCAAATGACTGGAAGAGTAACGCTAGTTCCGCAATGTTGGAGAAAATTGCTCTCTCAAACAGGTATAATTTTTCATGAATTATTGGCCAAGAGATCTTAACTTTGAACTCCGAACTATTTCCATCTTCCTAAACCCTACTTACTTGACATCCGAACACTCTAAGTCAAACTACTGGTAAATTTTTAATGCCATTTTTTTCAAGATTAAATGATAGGATATATAAATACAAATTCTCATTGATTACTAAAATTCTACATGAAATAGACTGATTACGTAATACATGTAGATTTTCGGATGTTGAATACGGTCTTGAAATTGAAATGATTTCAAAAATGATTATTTGAGGCAGAAACAATGGTTGAGTATTATATCAGATGCTTTCGGTGGGCTGGAGGTATTCGGGATTGATATTTTGGTAGCAAAAGATGGAAGGGAAATAGTTCACGATGTAAATGATGCCATAACTTTACTTGGTGATACCCAAGAAGATGATCGTAGAGCTATCGCTGACCTCATTCAGGCGCACATTATACAGTCGTTAGTATTTGCTTTCATTTTCTGTATTTCAAAAGTTGCGAAAATAATTGAAACAATTTGAAGCAAAATTAAATTGAAGAAGTCAAACTGTAAACATTTTGAGATTCTGATGAAGTATCAATTCTCTAAACTTTGAACGAACGCTATGTTGTCGGTATTGATTTGGACTCGAAGCATAAATGACAAAAATAAATATTTGACAAAAACATTTTTAAAGTGCCCAACGTGTTACGCAACAAATAGCAGCAACACGTATAGGCATCCCTCCTGTTCCACCGCCACGTCCTCAATCAGCAAACGTTTCACGATCCAGTACTTCGGAAACAAATATTTCAGGTTATTTCTTTCGAAATTGAAATGCATCCAGAAATTTTTGATTGACTGTTTGTGCTTTTCGAATTTTTAAAGTGGTGAAGAATTGTGAAATAAAAAATGTTCACGAGACTTTTTGCTTTTTATACTGTTTAATAATAGATATTACCTTGAATTCAACTTAGAATTTATTCCAAAAATCGTAGGTTGAATTTCGCATCCAAACGGTTTCACACAGATTTTGAAGGTGAAACTGCAGTGAATAATGACGACAAGTTGGGCCGAAAAAATTCTATTGGCCAGAAAGCATCACAACTGCAAAGATCAGTAAGGCAGCCAAGTAAGCAAGGAAAAGAACCATCAGGAAGTAATTTACAACAACAGCAGCATCAAGATGATACAATGGGTCAGCTGAAACGTACATTTGCCGGTATTTTTGGTGAAGTTCAATGATATTTTATTTATTTTTTTGTCTGCTTGCACTCATTTTCCAGTCATTTTAATTTTTAATGGTACAACAGTCTGCTTTCTTGCATAATGTCTTTTAATCTTCAGTACTTTTCGTTATCACACTGATACCCAAAGAAAATCATGGTTTAACCATTAAAATTGGAAAAGTAGAGCTTAACAAGTAGATTAGTTGCTTATTACTGCTAAGAAGATAAATCGATAGCTAATAATACTTTAGTCCTTATCTTTAAACAGAGCACTATCCTTTCTCCGTGTCACTTTTTTCTCTATGATTAGAAAAAATAGTTCAAAATCACGGAATAAAAACTGAGTTCAACAAATGAATTAAAAATTCTTCACTCAGTTTACGACGGTTTATGAGAAAATGAGAGATTCAGATTCCTTTGATCATTAAAGTAATTTCATAATGGATTTTCTTTTATTCCGATAATTTAACTGGATGAATATTCGTCGTTCGTCCAATTTCGTCGATAATTGGATGAATATTCGTCGTTATCTAAGAAAACTGAATTAAGCACTAATTTGAAACCAGAAAGAATATTGTCCAGATAATCCATACAAAGAAACTTGAGCAAAGAGATAGAAAAGCAAATCACTGCAAGCTAAAAGGACTTTCAGTGGCGGGAAATTCAGTTAAAAAATCAAATTATTAAAGGCAAGAATAAATCTTATACTGAGTAAATATTACATTGCAATATGAGTATATTTCATTTTTTCTATCAGATCTCATTTTTTTTTTTCATTTTCTTGAATGTTTTTTTTACTAATATTTAGAAAATTGCAGTAAAACAGTAATGGATGACGAATGTATCACATTGCAGGAAAGCAGTTCCATTTGTTGAAAACATATATATGTATATACTAGGCTGGTAAAAAATTAATCACGAAAGAATTTTAAATTATTTTTAGTCTAACTGGTCTGCAAAATCTGAATTTCTTGGAAAGGTCAGTGATTATTTTATGCAGTAACATATCGTCTGAATAGTTTCTAGAAGTTATTATGTATTTTATGATTATAAATTTCCTATGAAGACATGCTTTTATGCTTTGCAAAAAACTTTTATTATTGTATACAGTTTAAAATAAAACAGGAAATCAAAAATAAATACATGAATTTTTAGAAATATAAGAAAATATAAATTATATATGTAATAATATTATATAGTAATAGTTTTACATACAACATCCCATAACTACTTTGTATGTAAAGATTAAATCAAATAATGTTTTTGATTTTACATATAGTTTTATGAAAAAGCATTAAAAAATGAGATAAAAGAAAATAATACGAGTCATTGAATATTATACGTATTATTATTTCTATTCTGATTATTTCTTAACGATAACGACCACTGCTTATAGTGGAAGCAAAAAACAATACGATCAACAAGCATCAGAAGAAATATAAAAAAAATGAAAACGAAATATAGGGAGCATCAATCCCTAAAATTGAAGTGGAGCAAGCCTATAAATACTGAAAACTAAATTTGAAGAAAATGCAATGGGGGAATGAGAGAAAGGGAGAGGGAATAATGATTTATAATTTATTAATTTTACATTTTACATGATAGTTTAAATGATTAATATGGAAGTGAAACTAAATATTAGTGTAAGAACTGATAATAAATAAAATTATTAAAGAATATTAAAGACTTTAAAAGTTTTAAGAATATTAAAGACTTTAAAAGTATTAACCTCAAGTATACTTTTCCACATGTTTTTAAGATTGAAATCTTAAAAGACATAAAAGTTACAAGTGAAGACAAAATTAGCTCTTAGAATTCATTTCTTTTTTGTATATTGAGGAAGTAATTCATTGGCATAAACTCAGCATTGAAAAAATTGCTTCCAATTAATTTCTGTTTATTATAATTCCCGAAAATCAATTCTTTACCAATTTTATGTGATATTATTTGGGATACAAATATATTTTCAACAAATTTACATGGTGTTATATTGTTGATTATTGTTCCTAAGTAATTTGATCTTCGGAAAAGAAAGCTGCATAAATCAATTTGAACCTCAGTTGAGGAAGAAAATGCGATTCAATGATTTCTGAATATGTGACACTTCCGAAATGAACGCTGGTAGACTGAATAAACGAAAACATTTTGTAGATATGGCATGAAATTATTTGGATTTGCACATTTCCAGGATATCAAAAATTAATTGCTTAGCGAGAACAATAGTAGTATTGCTGAATCTATATAAATAAAATGTAAATGTTCGTTTTCATTTCCACACAGTGTTCTAAGTTCTTTATCGACTGATTTGAAATTTTGAAGGATTGCATTCGAATAGGCGCATGTTTTTGTTTAGATAAGGTTCGTGTTTAAAAGCATTTGGAGATTTAAAATTTTGAACAGATGAACAATACATTTTTATTTATACAGAATATATTTTTCACGACGATTACACTGTTCAATGCTTCACCGATATTTCATATTCAAAAAAGAATTTTTCATATTTGATTAGAGGATTAGGTAGTAATAATATAGTTTCCATAAATCAACAACATATAATTTCATAGATTTCATAAATCAATTTGAGGTATATCAGGTGCCTAAGATGAAAACTGTGAAATGAATTGAATCAAATCTTTCCGAAGAATAGAGCCCATAAGAAGTAAATTGAATATTTGTGATAAACTCCAACAAATGAAGTGAATCAATTCTAGAAATTTGAACTTTTATGTGAAGTGAAATTTCAACAAATTTTCGAAATATATAGCGCTAAAAACCAAAATCTACTTCATTTGAACATAGAGATCTCTGTTGGCAAAGAAGTTGCTAAAAGTCTGGTCGATTAATCAACTTTGAAAACTTTAATTCTAAAATTTCCTGTAATTATAATTATTGCCACTAAGAACACTTTAGAAAAAGCATTTCATGAATAATTTGTCAACTCGCTTTCCATATTTCCACTATACTGACCACCTAAAGACAATACAGTTTCTTGTAATGTCTCTAAATAGGATAAAAATTGTCCAAATTGAAGTCACTTTTTGATTTAAAAAATCAGATTGATATATGTATGTGTAATTTGTGATTCATAAGGTGACATAAATTTCCGGCGTTTCATATGTTCTTAATTTTTATTGAATTTTATTATGGATTGTGCACCTGTCGATTTGTATCTTTTATTATTGAAAAAATTTGAATCAAATTTTCTTCGTTTATCTATATAAATAAAAATGTAAAAGCTACCTGTTACTTCGCAATGAACTCCTCAAATTCCCCACCGATTTTTTTCAAATTTTGACATAACTTTGCATTCAAGTAGGTGAGTGCACTTATATAGACATACTTACCTTGTTTCACGTATTACATGCGTGACAACTAAAAGTACGTGAGAGGGAGGAGTTATAGACTCCGCCTTCCTTTTTTTCTCTCATTCTCCTTCTCTCGCCCATCTTTCTAATAATAATAATAATAATA